>PVJC01000163.1:0-155168 GCA_004026665.1 Murina feae
CCCATTAGTGTGGACAGTCAAGAGGCAACTGTAAGAAATGATCTCCAAGGGTTGCTCAAGACCATGCAAGGAAAGAGTCCCATGCTCTGTAAATCCAAGTGAAGTTCGTTTTACATGAAAATTGAGGATGTTGTGGCTACTACCAGAGAGCACATTTACAGACCTTCCTGAGCTTTTCCTGGTTCTCCAGGAAGAAGGGTTCTCTGCAAGGCAGCCTCGGCATGCAGCCTGCACTCTCCATGCGGCAGCCAGCATCTCCCAGCTTTTCTTCATCCAGTGACCCAGGGCCCCGCTCCCAGGGCGGTCTCTCTCTGCACCTGGACTTGCCCCAGACCACAGTGGTTTGGCCTGAGTGGGTTCTGCTCTTTGTAGCCCAAGAATCACAACTGCATCCTTCAGGTCCGGTTCCTGCCCTTAATTTGCTGCCTCCGTGATAGCACGCAGCTGACAGCACTGTAGGTACAGAGCCTGGCGATGCTGAGGCATGCGGGAGGGCACCACCTGAAGTGGCTACTGCCCCAGTGCCCACCCCGGGAGGAAATCGCCCTCTAGTGCCAACTGGCTCAATGCTCGCGGCACTTCAGGCCTTTGTTATTCAGGCCATGTCAGCTCTCCAGTCTCATCTGTCACTACGTATGTTCATTCAATCATTCACTTGTTTGCTCATTCATTCATTCATTCATTCATTCATTCATTCATTCAGTATCTCTTGGGGTCCTACAGTGAGTCAAGCATCGTGCTTGGCACCAGACACATTAAATAACACCCATCTCTAGATGCGTTTCCTAAAGAAACTACTCACCTAGCTGACCAGATCTGTAAACACACATGAAAAATAAGGTGTCAAAATGAGGGTTCTGTTGGGGCAGCAAGTAGGGAGATGCCAACTCTACTTCCCTCGGGGTCCAGTTTGGATGCTACCTCCGATGGGAATCTTCGCCCCCAGCTGTGCACCTGACCCCCTCTGGGTCCTTTTGGTGGGTAGATCATAGTTGGGTATCTTTAAACAATAACCCCCCACTCTCCCATCAGCACCTGCCAACCGTTATTCTTTCTGTTTTACTGAGTTTGATTACTCTAAATACCTCATATAAGAGGAATCACACAATATTTGCCTTTCTGTGACTGGCTTATTACACTTAGTACAATGTCCTCAAGGTTCACCCGTGTTGTTGCATGTGTCAGAATTGCTTTCCTTTTTAAGGCTGGATAACGTCCCATTGTCTGTATAGACCACATTTTGTTTATCCATTCATCGCTGATGGATACGTGGGTTGCCTCTGCCTTTTGGCTATTGTGAATAATGCTGTTATGAACACGGGTATACAAATGTTGTTTTTAAACATGGAAAAGTATGTAAATATTTTAAACATTTTAACAATTCATGTCACCAATATAGTATCATTTCAAGACCTTAGCAGGCCATATTCCTGCTTTTGAATTAATGTCAGGGTTGGGAAAATATAAGGAATGAAAGTAGGTCTTCTTCAGACCCTTGTGGCTTAGGTCTGGGGGTGGCAACTTGGTGAGTGTCAAGAATGACCATAAAGAAATTCAAGTTCAACTCTACTCAAAAAAGTTACATTTTGGTTAACTCTTTAAAAGATAATGCTCTATGGACACAGACAACAGGATGGCGAAGGCCTGGGGTGGGGAGCGGGGGCAGGCTGGAGGGGGGTCAATGGGGGAAAAAGGGGACACATGTAATGCTTTCAACAATAAAGAACTATTAAAAACATAAAAAATAATGTTCTACAGTAAAACACACATATTCTTTCAAAAGCCAAACAACCGCTCTACTGAGAGACAAGTGTACAACAGGTCCCAAGTTAGAGCTGCTGCAACGGAAATGATTATAACTAAATGTTGACTCATGAAAATGCTGGTGATAATTCTAAACAGCTGGGGGTGGGAGGTTTAAAAAAAAAAATCAGTATCTATATAAAGATAAAGGTTCTTCCCTTCTCTCCAGCAGGAGGGCACAGTGAGACCACCCGGCTTACGAAACGGTTGCTTCAGGAAGTCACAGTTCCCATCAGGGAGGTGAAACTGGCGATGAGCAAACGAGAAAGAGCTTTGGAGGCCACACCACCCGAAGGCCTGGGGCCATTCGCAGAAGAGGAGGAGGAAGTGGACAAAGAAAAAGGATTCTGCTCACCGCGCTGTAGTCAGGCCGTCAATGATAAGGATTGAAGGTAAATGACTAGTGATGAAATATTTTGTATATTTTTCAAAACTCTAAATGCCTGCGACTTTTCACAATTACTCTGTGACATTCAACAACGTATTATTCATGATATGCCAGGCATTGCTAGGTGCTTGGGATATAAGGTAACGTGGGTAAGGAAGATGGACAAATGTGCGAGCACAGAGCATTTAGTGTCACTTAAGAATCTTGGTTGTAAATGTCTCGATCCGTTCCATGTGTGAAGTCCGCTGCCAGCCACCCCTCACCAGGGCCAGTGCGCCAGCACCTGGGAGGAAACACCAGCCCCCGGGGATTCTACACTTGCCAGTCTCAACCAGTGCAGGTGGGTCTCATAGCAGCCTCTCCTGCCCCTAAAATAAACAACACTCTGGCTCCAACAGCTCAGCTGTGTGCTCAGTACTGTTCTGAAGCAGGCTGGGGGCTGGAGGGTGGATGGGAGAAAAATCTAGAAGGAGATGAAACACTTGTTCACAGAGGGGGCAAGGATCTCCGGGGAGAACCGGATCTGGGGTCCTTGCTGGACAAACCCTGGATGCTGAGCTTGAGCACATCCAGGCCTCCGGCTGCCCTTGTTCTAGAGCAACAGGGGTGCTTGTCACCTCGACCCACAGTGCGGCACAGCCCCGGCCCGCACACAGATGGCCCACTGGGCTGGAGGGACAGTCCAGGGGGCCGCCATGTATGCCAGCGCACACACAGGCACGCGCGCACGCAAACGCACATGCTCTGTCCCTCTTGCTGCCCCAGGAACCTTGGCTTGGTTGAGGTCCCGCTTCTTCTTGACCCACGTGAGTCTGGTGCTGATGACTCGTCTTGGGGACCCCCTCCCCGCCCCCATCTCTTGGCTCTGCAGGCTCCTCAGCTTCTCTACGCTACCCTCTCCAGGTCCTCCCTCTGTGGCTCTGCTACCTGGTGGTGACTGTCAGGGAAGGGGTAGCCTGGCTTCAGAATGTCAGAAGCAGCTGAGCAGCCACAGGCGGGAAGACTGGAAGGTCTGGAAGAACTGGCCTCTCACTCTCTCACCTCTGGAGTCTGGGCCAGATGTCAGGGCCAGAAGGTGGGAGCTGAGGGCTGCCGCCCGGTTCTCTTCCAAGGCCCACGCTGGAGTTATGCCTGACCCCAAACACAGGTAAATACCTCAGAGGGCTGGCCTCTTTACCTTTCACGACAGCTTAGTGAGCATCAAATGTGCCCTGAAAACCGTGGTGTGGGACATTCGTGTGTCAATCGTATGTCTCCAGGGACTACTGTTTTAAACATCAGAGGTGAGCTGCCATGCAAAGTCACTTTCCCTCCTCCCGCCTAACCAACGCCCAGACGCTAACTTACAAACACTCACGTTCATCACAAGGAGCATCCTGCCTGTTCCCAGCACAGAACGCGGAACAGTGTCGGCCAACGGCCCCGGGGGCACTTCCGGAGCTCTGTACGTTAGAATACACCGCAGTGCTGCTTTCAGTTTTATTAGGAGTTCATGTCTTACGGTGTCACTGCAAGTCAAACCCCAACATTCACAAGGCAAATGGAGAGAGATTCTCAAAATGGAAATATTCCTCACTGCCAGCTGGCGAGCCGGAGCAATACCTGAGGATGGCTCCCGCTGCAGCCTGGAGAGGCCCGAGTGCTGCATTTGCCTGGGGTGTAAAAGCAGCCCTGACCCTGTGGTCTCCCCTCCTAGGGCTGGGGACACCGGGGACCTCGTCAGGGAGGCCTGCTCTGCCGCAGGGGAAGGAGGACCAAGTTGGGCACATGCAATCAGAGAGAAGTGACCGCATTCTGCTGGGTTCACGGGGCTCCCTAATTCAACAAAGTTCACCCCCGCGAGGGAATCCTGACGTTCTCAGGATTAAGACCTTAAGGTTTAGCTTACGTTACTTATTCTCTTATGAGAAAGAATTGGCTCGCTATCCAATCTGGAATGAAAATAAGTATTTCCTGTGAAATAGCCCAGGATTATTCCACACATCGCCATTTCTACGTATTGGCTGAATTGATGCAGGTGCCTCAGTGTGGCAGGGAGCTGCACAGAAATGCTTCTCATTTAAAGAACCTGTACGAACCTGCCCATCCCTGCCTGTCACCAGCTCCCAGCTGGTCCGAGGGGAAGGTCTGGCTGACAACAAATCACGCGGCTCAGAACTACAAAGTGACGATGGAATGTTGCTAGAGAAGAGTCGGGACTAATTGGGATCTAGAGATGTCTAACTCTGAAATTAGAAGAAGACGAGGAGGAAAAGACGGGAGGAGTGAGTATGGAACCCTGAGAGACACAGAGCTTCCCTGACAGGGACAGGGGCGGCACGGGGGCCCAATGCCTGGTGACCGAGAAACGGAGCAGCGGAAACGACAGGGGTTAAAGGGGCGACAGAGCGAGTGCTCGGAAAGGAGCCCAGAGGACCCCCGAGACTGGAGAGCGCTGTGGTCTGTCCAGTTTAAAGGACGGAGACTGCCCTCGAGGGTGTGGCTCAGCTGGCTCAGTGTCATCCCGTGACCTGAAAGGAAAGGCTGCCGGTTGGATTCCGTGGTCAGGGCACATGCCCAGGTTGCCGGCTGGATCCCCAGGAGGGAGCGTGCAAGCAGCAGCCTGTCGATGCTCTGCTCTCACATCGCTGTTTCTCTCTCTCTCTCTAAAAAAAAGAAAAAAGGAATGGAGACCACGTCAACCCAAGGTCCACTTGCCTATGGTTAGTGTCATGAGCAAGGGACGCGGAGGCAGGAGAGCTGGTCCTGGCTCTGGTCCTGCTCACTGGACGAGGGGCGAGGGCAGGGACATGGCCCGGCCCCTACCAACCTGGCCAATCTTGGCCACTCAGGCCTTCCAACAGCTCCTTCAGCTCCTTGGAGCACCTGGCCGAGGACCTGAACCTGGCGCATTGGACATGATGTGTTGGGCAGGCTCTGCCCTGAAGGAGGCGCCACACTGCTGGGATTCTGTGGGAAGGGCTCCCTTTAGACAAAAGCAAGCTGCCCTCCTTCCTATCACAGGCTGGCGCTGGCGATACAGGTGGCTAGTGGAGAGGCCCGGTTACAGCCCTACGGTTGGTTTTGTGGTTCCTGTTGTGCAAACATCTGGCGCTGTTGCCGATAACACCGAACAGCCAGTGGCATGGCAGTTCTGGTCACTTGGCACTGGGACGAGCCCTCGACCATTCCAGTGAACAAAGTTCAGCCTTCGTGTGAGAGGGAGTGCCCGCGAGCTAATGTCCTCTTTTCATGCCGTAAGACAACAGTACTCGACAGAACCAATGGATCGAGGCGTGCCCCGGGTTTTTAAGGTTCCCCCTCCCCCAGCAGCAATACAGTGCTTGGAATCACTTAAACTCTGACCTGGCACCACCGGACGGAACACGATTTATGTAAGAGGAACAGGATTTAAATGGAAGCCGGAGTCAGGAGAGCTGGCCAGGGCTGGGACGGCTGCTCAGCCCCTTCCTGGCTCGGCGTCCCCGGCAGGGCAGGCTCTCAGCTTTCACATGTGCGAGTGCGGCTGAAACGGAGCTGGTCTGGTGATTAAATGAAACCGTACACATGATCGTGCTCCGTAAAGTATAAAATTATGCTCATATATTAAAAACAAATAATGAATTAAGCACTGTGTTCCATGAAACAAATCCAGATGTTCTTAGGAATAGAAATATACCACATGGTACACTTTTTTCTTCTCTCAGAGAAAGTACTCAATCTATCATAATCAGGTTATATAAAAAGAGAAATTAAAAAATTATTATATTCAAAAGTGAAATTTAAGAAAAGAGAAAGGCTTTTAAAGTACCAGCATGCATAGCTACAAACAGACATTTAAAATTTGTAAAAAATACACCGGCGCTCAGTAACATGACCAATCCCAGTGCAATTTCTAATTACCTGGTGTCTGAAACAGTATATTCCTTTCAGAAGAGATTTATAAATTTAATAACATTTGGAGCTCATTTCTTTGGCATCAACAACTACCTGAACATAATTTAGAACACCTGGAAGTAAACTCCAAAACCCTCTGTGCACCACAAATAGATGTCCTCGGGTCCACGCACCAAGTTCATGAACGTGGCATGGACAGGGCGCCAGGCCCTCTGGGAGAGCTCGATTCACACAGACAGCGGCGTGGAGCTGGCTCTGTGCCCCGCCCAGTGTTTCCGCATCCTGGACGTGCACAGCAAGACTATTAAGGTGTGCAGGGCAGGCCTCTCCATGTGGCGGGGACTGTGGCCCCTACATTAAGTACAACTCTGTCCTCTCTTTATTTAAAAAAATTTTTTTTTAAATATATTTTATTGATTTTTTACAGAGAGGAAGGAAGAGGGATAGAGAGCTAGAAACATCGATGAGAGAGAGAAACATCGATCAGCTGCCTCCTGCACACCTCCTACAGGGGATGTGCCCATAACCAAGATACATGCCCTTGACCGAAATCGAACCTGGGACCCTTCAGTCTGCGGGCCAATGCTCTATCCACTGAGCCAAACCGGTTAGGGCTCTGTCCTCTCTTTAGAACTGGGGGTGGGGTGGGATGGGGTGGGGAGCATCAGACCACATGATAGGAATTGTATTTTAAAATTATTTTCTAACTGAGAAAATACAAAATGCCAACAAACTATAGCAGCCAAGTAATGTTTTTCAATATATGAATTACAAGAACATCTGTCTACATCAGAAAAAATACAAATTGTGTCCACAGGTACTGAACATAATCCAGCCTGTGCACACAAGCATACAGATTCTCCTACACTTGGGATGAACCCCAGCCCAGGCAGGGAAGCAGCACTAGGGCCTCACAGTTCTCAAATCCAGGTATCGGTGACCTGGTCAAGGTCACATATGCAGCCTGACGCTAGAATCCAGGTCCTTTGGCTCCTGTGCCAGTATTTTTTCATTACCTCTAACAAGCCTGGTTACCTGACTCCGCGGTCATGAACAGATGAGAACATGGCCTGGGAAGGGGGCAGGGCTGGCACAGACAGCAGTAGGCAGGGGTGGCTGAACCCCGAGAGGACCAGGGGCCAACTAGTATGAGAAGACGTGAAAAGCTCTGGAAGTAGAAACACCGGCTGCACCGCTTGGTGGTGGTCACACGATCACTGGCAGTTTCCGTAACGTCTCTGAGCCCGTTTCGTCATTTATCACACGGGGTTAACTATCTATATAGTTGCCGGAGTTCTGAGGAATAGAGATAATGTAAGCAATGTGCTTGGCACACAATAGGCACTTAATAAACGGCAGCTCTAGTTATTCTTTTAAAAACTCAATAAATATAGATAACAGGAGCCTGTTAACTCTGGAGCGAAGAGAATTAAACACCTAAACAGAATGCACAGGTGCGTCTCTGTAGTTGGGCACATTTCATCACACCCACGCTGGTAACCTGAGGGCACCCTTGGGGGAAGCACGTGTCTGGGAGTGGGACACATGTGGCTTGAATCCATGTACTGGCCACGTGTCACCTGGCCACTGGTTTTCTAAGACTCAATTTTCTCATCTGCTAAGTGGGGATAATGATGGCTGTCACAGGGATTAAAGGTGGGCCCGTGGCTATGAAACGTCAGGGTCATCGCCCTGTGCCCTCTGCTCTGTGTCGGGAGGCAGTGGGTGTGATGGTGGCTTCTTGTTAGATTTCTGCCCAGAAAAATGAAAACATTTAAAGTACAGTGGAACCTCGTTTCTTGAACTTAATTCGTTCTGGAAGGCTGTTAGAGAAGTAATTTGTTAAAAAAAAAACCAGATCATTTTTTCCCATCAGAAATAATGTAAATGAAACTAATCTGTTGTAGATTCCAAATGATTCCCAGTTTTAATCTTTTTCACATACAGTTTAATGTAATGTACTGTTTAACCTGTATATTTCTTTTCTTAAGTGTATCGAACCACCCTCTGCTAGCCTTCAATGAATTTTTTATATGTCTGAAATACTTGCACCTGCTAACTGCTTTTCACTTATCCAATCAACAGTTTTTCTATTCTTCTGTGGCCTGGATTGTTGTTTTGTGAGCACTTTCACACCCTCAGCAATATTAACGCTCTTGATGGCCTCTTTATGTTTTAAAATTGTGCTAATCTGTGGACTTTGCCAGCAACAAAAGCATTCTCCCCTTTGTTGTTGCCTGAGAGACCCTTTTTGTCATGCTGAGGTATCAGCATGAATGGGTTGTCAGGTCTAAAACTGAAGTTTTGGCAGACAACCCAGACATTTTTTTCTGTAAACAAGTTGGTCAAGAATCGAATTGTTTTGAGATGGAAGACATTGGCGAACCAAGGTTTGACTGTATGTTGTTGAAATGGACACATTTCATCACTTGGAAAACGTACACACATAGGATATTCTTTATTCTCCAATATCGTGTGACACAGAACATTTATAAAAACACCTACATTCATCAGAGTACTGAGGTACAGTATCCAGCATGCAGTAGGCACTCAATAAATGCTTCCTGCAAACTGAACATGTGTAAGGAGTGATGACCCAGCTCTAAACATGAGCAACTTTTATGTACATAAAGAGCGCAGTCTTCCCTGGCTGGCGTGGCTCAGTGGTTGAGGGTCCACCTATGAACCAGGAGTTCATGGTTCGATTCCCAGTTGGGACACAAGCCTGAGTTGCCAGCTCCATCTCTAGTGTGGGGTGTGCAGGAGGCAACCAGTTAATGATTCTCTCTCATCATTGATGTTTCTATCTCTCTCTCCCTCTCCCTTCCTTTCTGAAAACAATAAAAAAACATTTTAAAAAAAGAATGCAGTCTTTCCTTGAATTATTCCTAAACTGAGAAAAAATGTGGACCTGAAAAAGCAGGAAATACTTTCCCCCGTATTCAATAAATAATCCAAATGGTTAGTCTAAGCGTCCTGCATTACGCAGTACTGTGGGTTTCTCGGGTTTCTCTTTTGACCTGGCTGAAGTGGACGATTTAATTTCGAGTTAGCAGAAATCCATTTGATCTTCCTGACTCATGAAACACACATATTCCGTTAAATCCGCCCCCTACAACTCTCACACAGCCACGCTCCACTCTGCCAGAGACACAGGCGCCAGCGTGACAAGATGAGGTTCTGCCACCCAGCCCCGTGAGAAACACCCCCTCCACCGCAAAGGCAATGTGCTGACCTGGGCACAATCCACCACACTCACCGCAGAGCCCCATAGGGGTCCTCCCCGGGCAGGACCACCTCCTGCCTCTGGGGCCACGTGGCAACTCCGTCCTGGTGACCTGGGTCTAAAGGTCACATACCAGGCGTCAGTGGTCTGGACACGTCCAATCATTCCGGCACCTTCCAGGGCCATTCATGGTCACACAAGATCAGATACAGGTGGTGAAAAGTGAGACCGGGGCAGGGAGGGTCCGCTTTGGTTTGGTGGGAAGATATATTGGATGAGCAGACAAGGTGGAGGATGAGGGCTCAGAGGTGCGGTGAGTGGGGGTGGGGGAGGCAAAGCTCCATTCCAACCCCGGGCTGGGCATCCCCTGGGCAGGGGGTGGGCTGCTGCCCCCTGAGAAACTCCCTGCAGAACTGCTGGATGATGGCCTTTATCTGCCTTGGGTGACAGAGACACCATAACAGTCACCAGTTCACCCCTTTTCTATGACCTGCCCTGGTGCCTGGCACGTCTCCCAGTATGCTGCTCCCAAGTGTACCCCTGCCCAGCTGAGAGGTTGGCTGTTTTTGTCAAGAAAACAAAACGCCTGTCTATTGTCTTTACTATAGCGCAGTGCATGGACTTCACTCACAAGCACCATCTCCATGAAAACCCAATAAAAAGGTAATAAAAGTGAAATACGATGTATTAATATTCATACTGTCTCCCACCGGCAGCAGCCACGTGTGCTCCATCATCAGAAGAGGAGGCGGCCTGCAGCCCGTTCTCAGGGGATAGCGGTTCTCGCCATCAAAGCGCCCCCCTCCCCAGCAGGGGGCTCCAGAGCGCAGGCCGAGGCCTAAATAGAACTGCACGGCCACCAAGAGGTGGGGAGCCACCTTTCATGCAGGCTGGGGGTGGCCTTGGGGGACCCACCACACCACCGCCTCCTGGGGCCACCCCAACCAGCAAGGGCCCGATACGCCAACCCATGGCCTGGCGCCCGTGCTCCAGGGAGAAAACCTGCTGAGCGGAGGACATGAAGGAGTTTTCCCAGGGGCCAGAGGAGAGTGAAGACCCAGGACAAGCTCTGCTCTTCTACTGGCGATGCCCAGGACGAGCAGCTGGCCACTCCCTCCCGGAGGCCAAGGAACGCGCCCTGGACAGAGAACTGTGGGAGAGGGAGCTCACACACAGCCAGGAATTACGCCCTGCAAGGAATGTTTTGGGCAAATTATCCCAAATCATGACTGGGGAATGAAATGGCTACGAGAACAGAGTTTAATGCCATCTTGTCCCACTTCACCCAGCTTCGCTGTGATGATCGTGGTGCTGCTTTCTGTGCTGGGTTCCCCCTGAGGGCAGGCCCGGTCTAGATTCAGTGGCGCACTGCCTGGCTTACCACAGGGTCCAAAACATGTTTCCTGAGAGAAGGGGGAGAGAAAAGTACTAACAACTCAAGATTAGGAGAAGGGCAGACGTACTGGGAACGTTGAAGCCCTGGGAGAGCTGGCCCGAGGGGAGTGGGCTGCAGACCAACAGGCCGCTGGGCAAGGAGGGCACCCGAAGGCCATGGGTCCCCTAATGCTTGCTGAACTCCCACGGGTTTTTGTTGACAGTAGGAGGAAAAAGCCAATATGTAAATACCCCTGTGGTAATATGCAAACTTTTCTCACCTAAAGGTGGGAGGGGGCTATTTCTCACCTAAAGGCGGGGAGGAGATCAAGTGTAATTGTCTATGTGGCAATCCAAGAGTGGGGGAGGGGAAACGCAGTCTTCACTGATTAGAGAAGATGGTCCAAGAAAACAAACAAACAAAACCCAGGTACTTTGCACTTCCTCTAAAGGTGTTGCAAAGAAAGGATGCGGCACAGAGGGGCACAGATGTAAGGGAGGGTGAAACGGGTGAGGGGGGAGTCGAACACAAGACTGAAAGGAACACGCGGGGTGTCCCAGGCAGTGACACCCTACAGGGGACATACTTCCACAGCATTTTCCTCTCCAGAGAGGTTAATGTTTCTCTGCATTTCCCCGGGCAAGGCACTGCACACGTGACTCTCATTTAATCCTCACGTTTTTATAAGACAGTGTGATTATCCCTGATGCAGAGATCAGAAAGGTTAAGTAACTTGCCCAAGGACACACAGTAAGTTGTTGAATTTTACTTCAGCTTTGCCAACTCTGAAATCAACTGTACCATATAGTTTAGAAATACTAAAATGCCATAAACAAAGGTCTCCCCGCCTCCCTTCCCCCTGCAGACATAGTGTCCCTTATGAGACACAGAAAGAAGGGGTGGGGTGGGGTGGAGGGAGGCGGCCGGCCAGGCTCTGGAACTCCTGGCTTGCTACACACATCACACCTGTTCTTCAGGTGTTATCGTGCTCATCAGAGCAACACCACCTTCGCGTTTACACACCGGGGCCTCAAGGAAGGCTAAGGATAAAGCTGTTCTTTCTTTCCAAATCCAGGGGGAAATTACTTTACTGTTCTACCCTAGCACCAGAAGAGTATAAATCATCCTTAAAAATTTTGCTTCTGTAGGGATTTTTAAATCAGCTCTTACAGCTACTAATACTAATACAGCTCTCAAAGCGACTCACAGTCTAGCCGGCATTTTAAACAATTCTAGGTCCCATTACAAATAAAGCAAAAAGAGCCTAAATCTCATTGCCCAGTGAAATCTCATCCCAGGCCAACTTCTTAGCCTGGAAAAGTTCCCTTTCCTTCTAAAATTTAATTTATTGGGGTGAAACTCACTTCACATAAACGAACCATTTTAAAGTGAACTATTCAGTGGCATTCAGTTCATTCACATGGTTATGCAACCACCACCTCTATCTACTTCCAAAACTTTTCTCTCACTCGGAACAGAACCCTTTCCTCACCCAGCAATCCCACCCCGTTCCTCCCCCCTCTCTGCCGTCAACCACCGATCTCTGCGTTTTGTCTTTATGGCCCCATCTGTTCTGGATATTCCATATACAGAGAATCATACAATGGCTGATCTCCTGTGTCTGGCTTCTTCCTCTCGGCATGCTGTTCTGAGTGTGCGTCCACACTGTGTCAGTGCTCATTCCTCTTGATGGCTGACTAATATCCCATTGTTACTCTCCCACAATTTGTTAAATATTCGCCCGCTGATCGACATTTGAGCTGTTTCCACCTTCTGACTGTTGCAAATACCACTGCAATAAACGCACGAGTATTTGTTCGAGTCCCTGTTTTCAATTCTTTTGGGAATGGACTTACTGGGTTATATGGTGATTTTATGTTTAAATTTTTTTTTTGAGGAACCACCATACTACTGTTTTCCACAGGAGGCTGCACCAGCAATGTATAAAGGTTCCTGACAAAGTTCTTTTAAATACAGCAAATTTATGAAACAAAATTCCTGAAATGATTTTCATTAATGCTGGCCTTTGTGGCTCCTAAGAAGCTTAGGGGATTTATATAATAGCTTTCCTTTCACAGGCCTCATGAAATCTCTAATCCTCAAACCCCACCATGGAGTATGGAGAATGTGTTAACCACAGAGCCACACAGACACTGACAACTAGCTCACTGCCCAGGACTGAAACCCAGGACACGATTACAAAACAAACGCAAGTCCCAGAGTCCCTCCCAAGCAAGGGAGCATAAGTACAGCTTTGAAATGCAGCAAGATTTACAGCAGGCGAGGCAGAGGGAGCGAGGCGTGGACAGCGGGATGGCCAAACACTGATGGAGAGAGAAAGGAGGCCTGAGTGAGACTCGCAGGACGGGTGTGATAAGAAAAACAACAGCCAGCGAAGACCACCGAGGCCCACAGCCCGTGGCGATCGGATTCAACGTCCTGCCTTAAGGATGAGGGCGCCGGGCTCTGTCAGCGCGGGGGGCGGGCAGCAAGCACCGTGACAGGGAGACGCGGAGAGCCGGATCCTCCACCTCTCTCGCCAGCCCGGGCACCGGCTCATTTCCCGAGGGCCGTGGGGAGGGAGGGGGGGCACATCTCCCGCAGAAGAGCTCCCCTCCTCCTGCTATGAAAGGCAACGTTGTCATGTTTCCTTAAAAATGTTCAATTTCTGTGGCAAAACACATGCAGCAATTCTCACACTGTGCAGGCAAAACGGGAAGTATTTAAGCGCGGCGAGTCTCGCTCCGCGGGAAGCGGGACACCCTGAATGTGCACTGGCCAGCCCCGCGCCTCGCCATCACCTGGCCAACTCGACCGACCGGCCTTAGGCTGAGCGTGGAGCGTGTAATCCTTCCGCGCAGCGGGCTGTCAGAGGGCGGGGCAAGGCAGGGCCTGCACTGGGGTTGGGTGCGCCCCACTCGGTCCCTCTGTGCCACGCACCAGGTGACCACCCTGTTCGACGGCTGCGGAGCGCCTGAGCTTCAGTGAGCCTGTGAACCGACTGCTCTCCGCCTGGCGTGGCCGTTACCTGCATCCAACCAGTTTGCTTTTAGGTCAAGGCTAACCGGTCCTGAATCCGCTGCGGCCCAGCGGTGGGCAACACCACGCCGACACACCTGTGCACTGAGGCTGTGCGTCCACGTGGCCGGGTCTCGCCACAGCCTCTGCGTTCCCGAGGTGGAGCAGCCGCCGTGCTGCCCAGCACATGGAGGCTGCCACGTTTCGCTCCCACCGGGACAGGGAGAGAGGCAGCAACATGCGAAACGGACTGGGATGCCAACCGTGCCCGTGCAGAACCGAGCAGGGCCTCCCAGCCCGAGGGGCAACGCTCGCTGGGCACACTCTCCGGAGGGCAGGGCAGCCCCTGTGTGAGGATGGGAGGCGGGAGGACAGACAGGCGACTGCTTAGATCAAACGCGTTCCTGGGCCTGTGCAGAGGAGCTGGAGGCTGTCCCCCTGCATCCTCCGGAGTTCGCCTCAGCCTGGGGTCCTCGATGCCCCCAGCTTTCCGCAGAGGTCAGGAGTCGCTCGGACAGAGTGGGACACACAGGCTGCACTCATGGCTTGGTCACTAGCCCCTGGGTGATTCCAGGCAAAGCACTGACCACACAGTGAGATGCTGCAGGATCTACTCTCGGTCACAATGATAGTCACATAAAGCCAGCTCCTGGAACACTGGAAAGGTGTCACCATAGAAACCAAAGGCCCTGGCAACTACTAACTTATGGTTAGTTCACATAGAGAGCTATGCACCCCACTTTCTAAATGGCTATTTCCTGTGGGTGAGTAGGCACTTCATTTTCTGAAATCTGCATTTCTACAGTGAAACCTCCCATCGATGTCGGCTTAAACAGATCTTCTTTCTTAATTTGTTTCTCATGTGAGACTTTCTGGATACTATTCCCCCTCACAGGAAGGGGTGTGGCCACTTGGCACCTCTGCTAATTTCTTTGGTGCCTTCACGTTCCTGAGACTTTCTCCCCAGTGGGTGTGCCCACAAGCTGTTCTTCCCAAAGAGTCTGCCGCACATGCCCCCCAAGTAGGGGTGGTGTCCGGGGGCATCTGCAGGGCCACACCCGAAGGAGGTGTGTGATTTCGTTTGCTGAACACAGCGTAGGAAACGAAGCAATGAGAGGGAGATATGGGCTTTCTGTACAAACCATGACACAGAATCTAAACATGAAACACTGGGAAACATTTCAACGGCACGTTTCTCAGAGAACAATCCATCTCGAACCTCACTGGTCTGTCCGTGCCAGCAGAAACCTCGTTTGGATCTGCATGGCCCCGCATTGGGAGTCACACACGAGTACACTTCTTGCAGGGGCAGCCTTGACATATGACAGTAAAGCAATTAATTGGCAACTTTCTGAGAGCTGAGATTTGCTTAACGGTGTCCCCCCGGTGTGTTAGTACGGTGATGCCTGGAGACTTCTCATTTCCTGCCGACGTGTCCACCTGGATTAGCTTGGGAGAACCTTGGGAATGCAAACAGGTGTGGGGAAGAGGAGAAAAAGAAAAAGCCAGACATAGAAAAGAGGGGCCGCAGGTCATGGCAAGAAACACTAACATATTTACAGTTCCCACTATGCACGAGACACAGGGGGGCTACGTGAAGCTGAACACGTGCTTCAAACTTACGCAGACCCTCGCGGTTGCCAGGGTCCTGGTGTGGACGGCCATTGGACCAGTGAGCTGAGGAAACAGCACCTCTGGGAGGCTGAGACTCATCCTGTCACCCACCTGGCGGGGTGCTGAGACCCAGGCCCCTGTCTCATGCCCTTTCC
Source organism: Murina feae (assembly GCA_004026665.1). Classification (NCBI taxonomy): domain Eukaryota; kingdom Metazoa; phylum Chordata; class Mammalia; order Chiroptera; family Vespertilionidae; genus Murina; species Murina feae. Next base: position 15,456 of record PVJC01000163.1, read on the forward strand.
CTGGATTAAGCTGGTGGTGGTCAGTCACGTCAGCTCACCGTAGACTGGTGGATGGCATCCCAGGAAGTGTACGATTTCCGTGGAGATCAAATGGATGAATGAACAACTAATAAGACAGGCAACGCCAAGTCCAAATATTCTGAAGAAGAAATCACTTCTGGTTGTGGCAAACTGGGCACCTGAGTGGGGCAGGGCTGGATCTGGGATGTGGGCGGGGTGGAGGGGGGCACCCTGAGCCGAGGAGCAGAGTGGGCTCCTGGAAGGCTGGGTGCTGAGCCAAGTGGAGTGAGGGGAAGGCTGGGGCCTGCAGAACAGGACTTTGAACTCCAGTTAGAAACCGGGGTGTGGGAGCCAGAGCAGAGACAGAGGAAGGAGCAGAGTCAGGGGTGGGGTTCTGGGGAGTGTCTCCTGAGAAAGGAGAGGGGACATTTAAGAGCAAGGATGGGCAGTCTCAACGCTCCTCGGAAGGAATGTGGAGAGCGAAGCCGAGTGGCACGATGGGTGAGGCCCCAGTGGTGATGTGGCCATGAGCTCAGATCTGCAGAGGACGCTGTGGAATGACATTCTCATGCTGCGGACCGCCTTGCTTCTTCCAAGGAAAGAAGTTCAGGCTCTTGTCAGTGGGGAGGGAGAGGGAGGAAGATGGCTCTGTGCCCAGCCGGCGGCCTTGGGCCACAGCCCAGTTATTGGGGTGCATGGTCCAGGGCATTCCGCTGGGAACCGGCCTCATCTAGCTGCCGTTGCAGGGGCCCCTCTCCATGGCCCATCCCTTAGAACAAACCCATTGCATCCTATTCCTGCAAAACCAGCCACTTCTCTGTGATAACCACGAAAATCCCCTTGCTTGGGAGGCTGGCTGCAGGGAAAGGCTGGTTTTGGAAAAACTATCTGGTTTCACGCATGAGAGCTGGCCATACTATGACAATGTCAGAGTCAAGGGCAGGACCCGGTAGGAATGAAAGGGCTGGACGAGCCATTCCACACAGACTTCCTCTTCTTTCTGGAACTCCAGAGTCTTGGTGTGTCAGAGGTAACAGTTGGTCATACTTCTGTTTCTGATGGTTGCTGCCCCCAACTTTTAGAGGACAAGTCTGACCTACACAGTGAAACAGCACGTAAAGTGAGGCAGCTGCCTGACAGCAGTGCTTCCGTCACCAGCAGCTGTTTATTCTCAGACTGGTTTCCATTGGTTCCCCTGCCTGGCTGTTTCCAGAAGTGATTGTTACCCGCTGGCCATCCTGTTACAGGATGGACAAAGATATCTCTTTTACCCAAATGCAACACAACAAAACAAAAACAGGAAGAAAAACTAGGCAAGATAAGGCTTAAGGATTTAATATTATTAACAATCTCCCTAGAGGTCTTTAGGGGTAAACAGATTTTAAATTAAAAATATCCCTTTAATTTAATTTTTAAAGATAAGACCACCATAGATTTATTTATTTTTAAAATAGTTTTGTTTATTGATTTTAGAGAGAGGGGAAGGGAGAGGAAGAGAAAGAGAGAGAAACATCAATGTGAGAGTGAAACATTGATTGGCTGCCTCCTGTACACACCCTGACTAGGGACGGGACCCACAACCTAGGTAAGTGCCCTGACCAGGAACTTAACCAGCGGAGCCACATGGGTCAGGGCTAATTTGATGTTCTGAGGTAAGTTTTAGGAATGTCAGGTGATGTGTAGATTCGTGGCAATGTGACCACAATCCGGACAGAGCAGTCCCCTCACCCCAGGATCACCTGGCTGCCACGTAGGGAGATATCCGACATTCACAGTGAGAACATCTGACTCTCGGTGCCAGAGCTATTTACATTCTGGGGGTTCACATTCTGTGCATTTTTATTTTCCAACATAAGTTGTAATTTACAAAGGGACGAGGACTCTTTCGCTGGAGGTCACTGGATGGAAATGGCACTAACAGTTTGTACCTCATGTTCTGCCTCCCCTTTTTATGGTCAATTTCACATAAATAAGGTTGTCCCTTAGAGCGGACACTTCCCAGTCACATGAATCAGGAGCAGAAGGGGCTCCAAATGCGGAGCTTATGGACCAGTCGACCTGCTGCAGCTGGACACACACCCACACCAACACACACATCACACATACAACACATCCACCGCACACGCACATAACACACATATCCAACGCACACTCACACACCCAACACCAACATCATACAACACACACCCCAACACACACATCACATACTCAACACACTCAACAAACTCACATATCCAACACACACTCTCACACCCAACACATGTGCCACACACATAACACAAACATCATACAGCAACACACACATCACATGTACAGTGCACACCAACATACGCTGCCTGCAGGGGCGTCCTTGCGGAGAGCCTCCAGTATCACTCCAGTCCCGGCTCCTTGACCCTCTGATCTGGCAGAGATGGGGGTGGACGCAGGAAGCCACGGCAGGTGTCAACTGCCATGTCACTGCAGGAGGCTGCTAGGGCACACACAGCCTCCCACTCTCCTGAGACCTCTGTGCCAGCCCCAGGAGCACAGATTTCACCAGGAAACTCCCCGCGCCTGGCTGGTCTGGCCTTTCTCCCCATATCGCCCTCCCGACCCAGGAAGAGATGTCACCTTCTCAGATGTGAACCCCTTCTCTGTTGGGCTGGACACCGTCCCTCCTGACACCAAAGGAAACTCACTAGACTCACTCTAAACACGTGGGTCCTCATGAACGCTGCACCCACCGAGCGGGGACTCCATGTGTCTACAGAGACGAAAAAGAAAGGAAACATGATCCCAAGAAGCTTGGCAATGCTGGGGGTGTCAGCAGCGAATACTGACACCAGTCAAATAAAAGAAACGCTAATCCAGAGGCACACCAAGTATGAAGGGAGCCAGGGCAAGCGCAATGGTTATTAATGACACACAGGCTGTGTGCCCGGCAAGGAGCACACAGGTGAGTCACACACACATGCTGAGCTCATTGCATCCTTAGAACAACCCAGGAACTGCTGTTACCAGAGAAAAGAGCAAAGAGCCTCAGAGAGGTTCGGGAACTTGCCTGAAGTCACACAGCTACAAAGCAAGGAATCTGGAATTCAAGCCCAGGTGTGTGTCTGCCACAGATAGTCCTGATGCTAAGAACAATGACAGCGACAGCAGTAGCAGTAAAAGTGATAATGGCAGCTGCCATTTACTGAGCGCATCCCATGTGCCAGGCACACGGCAGGGGGGGGGGGGCAGTGCAGTCAGGCTTATTCTCTGGAGATCTGTGCTCACTTGCTCATGAGTACGAGTTACAGGGACACGTCTAGCATGTCCATGGTCTCAAAAGCAGAAAAGCAGATGAGAGGTCAAAGGCCCTCAGGGCTCCTGGTTGGGGCCTCCTGCGCTCAGCCCTGCTCCACACGGGAAGTCACTTCTAACCTCCTGTGAAGGGAGAATGGGACATGACAGGTGTCGGCTGACTTCGGGGAACTAATCTGTTAAATGCCGAGTCAGCTGTCTTCAGGTTTTCAATTGAAATCTCACAGGTGAAAAGACAGGAATGAACATTTTTGGCGCGATGTATATGCTCCCCAAGAGGCTGATGGTGGGGGCCTGGGGGACCTGGGGTTCTGAGATGCCAGATGCCATGTGCCCAGGGTTGTGGTGAACAGAGAAAGGACGTGTGTGCGAGGCTACAAGAAACCGACCATGTGAGGGTTTCTGGTGTGTGACAGTGTGTGACAGTGTGAGTTAAGCTATAAACACACGAGGCCACTGGCACCATTCATTCATTCACCTATTCATTCCGCCAGTTAGTCATGCACTCATGCCACAGAGGAGCTTTGGGAAATGGTATCTACAACAGAAGAGTGGTTCACTCCACCTCCCTCCACAGTTTCTGACAAACACACATTCCCATATTCCGGGCCCTCCGGCCCCCCTGCTGGGGTATTCTCTCTCAGAGCCCAGCCTCGCTGGCAGCCCAGCCAGATGAAAGGAGGGTAGGGTGGAGGCAAGATTTATTATTGTTACCTTTTATGTCAGACCCCAACCTCCCCAAACCAAAGGTCATCTCGGAATTGGGAGCCTACAGTCCTTAAATCTGTCCAGGATGGCACTGCCCTTTACCCCCTTCCCATGTGCAGGGGCCGCACGTGTCACCTGTGAGTGGGTGGGCGGACAAACACCGATGCCCCCGCACAGTGCTGAAGCTCTCGCTCTGCGGCCTCCTGAAACGCAGGCCACTGTCACTCTGGTTTCAGGGTCTGTCCTGTGGCCACAGGCTCCCCGAGTCTGCTCCAGCCTCCCTACCCGCCCCAGCTCCCGGCTCCCACAAAGGCACGGGGGAGCTAACATGCTCGCTTGAGGGCCCTCGGGGCCCCGCCCTTTGGGGCATGATGCCCTTGGGGGTAGACTGGAGCAGCCCCCATTCCCTTATTCCTGCTTCATGAAATCTTCTTTCAAATAGCACCCGTACCCAAGCCCTGTGTCAGGCTCTGTTGTTGGGGACACCCAACCTTAGACAATCACTGCCACTATGTCACCATCTCCATCTCTGCCCAGGAACCAGGGCCACACCCCAATACCAACACCAGCAGCCACGATCCTCCATCGGCTGTGAGACCTGGTGAGCCAGCAGCCGATGGGGCCGAGGGAGAAGGGGAACTTCACCAGCTCAGCAAAGCTGTGCTGGCCGCTCACTTCTCCTTCTCTGGGGAGCTCGGTGAGGGAGGGAGGGGAGAGGATGGCCAAACGGGTTCGGGCATGTAGTTGGCATGTGCCAGGGGTGATGCAGAGACCTGCTGTCATGGAGAGGCAAGGGCAGGAGGGAGAGCACCCAGGATGTAGAATACACACGTGGCCCCAAGAGCCAGGGAGCACAGGGAAAGCCATTCAAGGATGCCATGCTCTGCCTTCTCAGTTTAACGAGAGGACAGCAGAGGCCGACACACCCAGCCGCAGGCTCCCCGGGGACCACCCATTCCATTGCAGCTTTGGGGCGGAACTGCACAGAGCAGGGCACGCCTGCTCATTTCTAGAAACCTCAGCACAAAGCACAGCGCCTGGCGCATCTTCGGAATTAAAGAAATTACTCGTTTGATGCATAAATGAGGATTATAGCTCCAAAAGCAGCTGTGGCCACAGGGAGAGTTCAGTAGCTACTTAGCAGTAAGTGCCACATCAACTGTGAATTATGTGAAAAGGAGTGTATACTGATGTCTCTCCTGCTGTTCATCCGCTCTCCTCCCCAACTCCGTCCTTCTCAGACCACCCACTGGCCAGTTCACTGCCCACGTGACCTCTCATTGCACTTGCCAACTATGATTTTTTTTTTTCAGAGACAGAGGAAGGGAGAGGTATAGACAGATAGAAACACTGATGAGAGAGAAACATCATCGATCAGCTGCCTCCTGCATGCCTCCCGCAGGAGACCGAGCCTGAATTCCAGGCATGTGCCCTGACCGGGAATCGAACCAGTGGCCTCTTGGTTCCTGGGTTGACGCTCAACCGCTGAGCTACACTGGCTGGGCTCACCAATTATTTTTGATCTCTGTCACCACCAATGGGGCATAAAGCGTCCAACCACAAGTACTGCATAGATTGTGGTGACAAGTTCATGGATATACACCCATCTCCAAGCTCACCAAGTGTTCACATTAAATACCCACAGCTTTTCTATGTCCATCATCCTCCAATAATGCGAAAAAGGGAAAGAATTAGCTGCAGAGCTTGTTTAAAAGTCCCCTGCTCTACCCCAGAGAGCCTGTTCCTTAGATTTGTCTTGCGACCCAGGGATCTCCATTTTTAACCAGCACCTGGTGGCTCTGGACAGGAGGGTCCCTGAATCACACTTTGCCTTGAGCCCAAGAGTGGTTCCAGCCCTACTGTCCTCAGGTTTGGGGCATGTAGTTGGCAGGCTGGCAGCAAGGCAGAAAATTGGGCCAAGTTTCTGGGGCATTAACACTTCTGAACCTGGGCCCTTGATCTCTGGGGACCTCAGGTTGGCTCATGTGACTTGTGAAGGCGTGAAGGTATTTTCAATGTCTCTGAAGTGGTGTGTGTGTCTTTGCATGTATGTGTGTTTGTTGCATGTGTCTGTGTGCCTCCCTCCATGTGATCAGCATATCTGTTAGAGCTGAGTGTTGGCTTCTGTCACCAACGTGCTCACAAGTACACCTATGCCTGTGTATGTCATGTGTGGGTTTACACTGTGTTATGAGAGAGAGAGAGAGAGAGAGAGAGAGAGAGAGAGAGAGAGAGATGTGTGTGTATGTGTGTGACTGGAGCACCTGGGCAGAGATACACTCAAATACATGCAAAGCTTCCAACTTCAATTAATTCATAATAAAGAAAAATTTAATTTCATATCATTTCACCATACAGCTCAAGGTCGAAGAGATGGGTAAGGGAAGATTGAGGATAAGCTAACAACCAAGATAGCTTACTGATTGCCTCTCAGAAAAGGGCTGTGACTCTAACAGTTTTCACTTATTTATTTATAACCATCTCCCTGGGTGAGTGACATTGCCAATGGGTTGAATATTTTGCTTAATATCCTCAGGTGTAAACTAGCAACTGTTTCTATTGTTTGTAGTGGTGATAAAAGACTGATTAAAAAAGTTAACAGCTGCAATGGATTATCTAACTTTCTGGTCTTTTGGATCAAACCGAACTTCTAGTCAGTCACCCCTTATACTTTACTAGAGGCCTGGTGCACGAATTCGTGCACGGGTGGAGTCACTTGGCCTGGTCATCGATCGGAACCAATCGGGTCCATGGGAGGTTGGCCAGCAGGGAGGGGCCGATGGGGCTGGCAGGCCGGAGGGAGGGATCACGGAAGGTTGGCTATGGGAGTGCACTTACCACCAGGGGGGGAGTGTCTGCCCCCTGGTTGTCAGTGTGCCTAATAGCAACCAGTGGAACGGTCATTTGGTCGTTTGGTTGCTTAGGCTTTTATGTATATAGATAATCTGCACACACCATGCAATTTTTAAAACTACCATACGGCTTTATAAAGCTATGCCCCTCTTTTGAAGTGACTTAGGATACAGGTACACCTTGGAGATACTGCAGATTTGGTTCCAGACCACTGCAATAAAGTGAGTGTAGTCATAATGAGAGTTGTCATTTTTTCTGCTCTTGCCTTCAATTTGTAAAAACTGCAACATCTGTGTAGGGCAATAAAGTGGAGCACAATAAGGCGAGGTCTGCCTGCTAAGCATTCTGGAATATGCCATGTGCCCTGTTGATGGGGAAGAGATCACGGAGGGATCCGAGTTTGGATAATGAGGCCAAGGTCAACCTGCAGGAGAGAAAACTGTCCTCTGGCCACAGACTGAACCCTGGCCAACTGTCTCATAAACACAGCCCCAGTCATAATGGGATCCAGATGCAGGCGTGTGGATGGCTCGCAGCTGACATTCTACCAATAATGACTCAGTGGAATAGTTAGTTCGCTGGGGACACACAGGGCCAGGATTGCAACTGAAGTCTCCCGGCTCTGCAGAGCCTGTTACTCGGCGGCTGGGGTGGGATCGGTGGTAACCAGGTCCTCAAGTGACAGAGCTTCAGAACTTTTCTCGATAAATGACAGCAAAACAAACCAAGATTCCCTCTAAGCCACCCCTGTCATCACAGTGCAGAACAGTTAAAAATAAGGTGACCAGACAACCTGCTTTTGGCGGGACAGTCCCGATTTTTAACAATTTGTCCCGCGTCCCGCGGCATTTTAAAAAAGTCCCGGGAGAGTGGGAAGGGAATAAACGGTTTTCGGCGGCCAAGTGGTCAATGGTGTCCCGCTTTACCAATGTTAAAATCTGGTCACCTTAGTTAAAAGGACTAAGTGTTCACATTTATTCTTGGGGTGTGTGTGTGGGGGAGTCCCCCATTATAATCTAGGGCCTCTTCCCTTTATTCCTGAATAACTACTTTTTACTGTCTCCTTGCCTCTGAATTCTTCCTAATGTAAGGTGAGCAGATTTTAAACATTTTTTGCGGGAAACGAGTAAAATTGGATCCACCAGGGAGACTGTCAATGGACATGAGGAAACATACACTGGAACCTCTAGTTGGAACCGGCAAAAATAAAAATATTTCAGGTCATTGTCGTGTGTGTGCCGCTCATAAACTACGCAGTGAAACGCGGTACATGTGCAAGTTTTGTAATGTACCCTGCACAAAGGAAAGTGTTTCGAACACTACCACACAGTGGCGGGAAAATGCTCACTTACATTAACATTGGTAAAGCAGGACACCATTGACCGCTTGGCCGCCGAAAACCGTTTATTCCCTTCCCGTTCTCCCGCCGTTCCCTAGCTTGTCGTGCATTCTTTCCAAAAATCGGAACTTTTAAAAAAAAGCCGCAGGACGCGGAAACATCTGGTCACCTTATCCTAATGTCTTTTTGTTTTTTTTCCATTCCAATCGATTAACCTCATTAATATCCTTAACTTCATGAAATTACTCCTTATTAAATCCAAGCTCCTCCAGCCTTCATCAAAATTGCCAAGGTCAGGCGCCACCTAACTAACCCCTAGCGCCACCCACCTAACCCCTATTTTCCAGCTCAGGCCATCAACTCCTTCCAGGTGTCACCATTTCCCATGTTCCCTTATTTATTCCAATCCCCAGGCTCCCAGGTCCCCCACCCCCATCTCGCATTTCCTTTAAGACCTACCTCAACGTAGCTCTTGCTCTATAACCCTTCCCTATTAACCCATCTTGCAAAATCTATCCTTGACTTTGAATTTCTTTAACTGGTTTCCTCATCATTGGTTCCCTAGAGTCTCAATGAACAACTGTTGAATGATCTGATCAAACATTTGCAATATCAAAGCATCTGAATTAGACTCTAGGCAGTCTGTTTGTGTCTTTAACCTCCACAGAGAGAGTGTATACTCCTCAAGGTCAGAGTTCATGCCTTATCTCGTATCCTTCAGTAGATCTACCACAGGACACACAGTAGGAACCCAATGGACATCAGATGCACTGAACTGAATTAAAATATATCTCCACCCTCACCTAAAACAACCACAGAATCAACTTGAAGATAGTCTCTGCAAGCAAAAGAATCAGACAAAAAGGTTAGATTATTATGAAAAAGTAGGTTACTGGCCATTTTTTATGTCCTAAATTTTGATGCCCATTTTTTTGGGGGGGGGGGGCGTGTCCTAGTAATGATCATAAGTACTTCAAATTAAGTATAATAGACAAGAGTATTTTTTAAAAATATTTTTATTGCTTTTAGAGAGGAAAGGGAAGGGAGAGAGAGACAGAAACATCAATGATGAGAGCGAATCATTGGTCGGCTGCTTCCTGCATGCCCCACACTGGGAATGGAGTCTGCAACCCGGGCATGTGTCCTGACTGGGAACCGTGACCTCCTGGTTCATAGGTCAACGCTCAACCGCTGAGCCATGCCGGCTGGGCTAGACAAGAGCATTTTTAAAAAAAATAATATCAATGTAATATGTCTGCTCCAAAAACATAACTGGCACCAATGCAGAGTCAAACAGGGAAAGACGAGGGCTTCCAAGGTGAGGTGACAAACAGGATTACCTACACCTCCTTTCTTAGGAGAGAACACCTGAAAGGTGACACCACTGAGAAAACCCCTTTCTCCCTGAGCAGTGTTTCTCAGTGGGCCTAAGGCAGACCACCTCACCTCCAGTTCCGTGTGTGTGTGTGTGTGTGTGTGTGTGTGTGTGCTTTCTCAGGGGACACTCCCTCTGGAGAGTCTGGTGCCCTGGGTCTGGGGCAGGACCTTGGCAGAAATCTTTTTTTAACGAGCTCTCCAGGTGATTCTTGTACGTAATAAAGCTTGAAAACCAGGGCGATGACACTTAACCCTGTAACTGACCTTCAGGTTGGAAGATGATACCCAAGCATCAACTTAAAAAACTAAAGACGCAGCTTTTGTTTTATTACACACAACCAGTCTTGCCTGACAGAATACCTACGGCAAGATGCCCCCAACCTCGGCCACGCACATGGCTGACAGGTAGGGAAACAGTTCATTCCTCTGCCCCCACCTGCTTGTCCAGGTGCCCCAGGCTGTGGGCCGGAACCTCTCTTTATATCCAGTTTCCACATCACTAGGGAGGGACCAGACGCTTAATACCGTTCCATGTAAAATGGGGAGAGACACGGAAATGCTCTGCCCTTTGAAAGTGAGAGGTTTTGGGGGAGACGGGGTGCAGCCAGCTCAGATACAGGGAATCCTGCGAAACCAAGCCCTGTGTCTGCTTGGATCCACAGCATAAGGCACCTCCCCCACCCTGCCCGCCGCAGCTCAAGCACAGGCACATTCTCTTAAGATGCAGCTGAAAACGTCTTCCTTCTCAGATTAACAATGGACAACTGAAGTGCTCCACCCCACCCACCCCTCTCCCCATAACAGGCCAGGCAATCAGGGAAAACCAACCGGATAAATGTGGCCCGGACTGGACTGTCCCACAGCCAGGACTGGCGCAGACGTGGCAGAGACTGTCCTGAAAGTCTCGGCAGCTACTCTGGGACTCAGATGAGGGCTCGGGGGGAACAGGATGGAGGAATAGGACACAGTGACAATTCAGAGACGTAGCATCATTTCACGCAGAAAGGCTGGTCTGGCTCTGGGGTGACTATGCCCTTGGAACCAGAGCTGGGCATGATGGGGGTGAGGGGCATGAGGACCCGAAGGGTGGACACTTGCTCTTTAGGCCAAAGCAACCACCAAGAAGAGGTTCTCCTCCTCAGAATGCTGGGCAGCAGCCAATGAGGGTAAAGGCAGGGGAAGCGGCACCAGGGAGCCTGGGAGGGAGTGGGGTAGAGGCGGAAAGTGGGGGCAGAGAGAGGAGAGCTAATGAGAGCCCTGGGGCATCAGCAAGCAGGCCTTCACTACCCCCAGAGCTGTCCCTCCTGCCCCCGATTTCCCGAGTGGGGGTCCCGGACACAGGGCACGAGGTGCAGACATAAACAAAGTAAAACAGCCCCATCTTGGGACAGGGGCGGGAAGTCTCACAGGGACGCAGGGTGAGAAGAGCGTGCCTTTGCCCTAAGTGTCCACTGCCTTTCCAGTGGCGCTTGTTAAAGTCTTTTCACAGGTGGCCACGCTCACTTTTCAGTTAACTCGAATAAAGCCAGTTCTGTTCGCTGAAACCATCGAGTATAACCAAACCATAAAAGCCGAGCAGCCCGCCTCCGCTGCCGTGCATCCTCAGTTCAGGCCCGGGCCCGGGAAGCAGCAGCCCGTGGCACGCTGAGCCGGCCACCTAACGACACGGCGACCTGGGCAGCGGGAGCCATGGTGACTGCAATGACGCCGCCGCGCTCGCTTTCAGAGAACTCGGGCTGGCGCACCCTCCTTCACCACCCTCCTCCATCCCCAGGGACACACGGGGTCCCCCCCCTCTCCCTTCAAGCCCAGGGGCCTCGGCTGCGATGAGGATGGCCTGCTCCAGAGCAGAGGGACAGGGAGCCAACCGCAAAGCTGACGAAGCCAGCGAGTGGACAGGAAGGGAGTGAGCAGGAGGCAGCGGCAAGCCCGCTCCTCCCCGACGGGAGATGCTCGCACACCTGCACTGCGGGGGGAAGAATGGTGGGAAGGACGGAGCAGGGACCTAGAAAGGAGCAGCTGTGGCTCAGGAAATGCCTCCTAAGGGAAGGGTGGGCCTAGGCGGGGAGACGAATAGCACAGGTGAGGGGCCTGGAGACCTGAGTCAGGAGGTGAGGAAGGTGAGGAGGGACCCTGCCCTGTAGGTTATGCACGAGCCTGCAGGCTGAGGGCCGGGGTGGAGGGACTGGCCCAAAGGTCAGCACACTGGTCACCAGGGGAGCTGGCCGGTGGAGGTCCGGGTGACGCCAGCTGTGCCACCCACCGGCGCTCGCTTGCTTTCCCCTGTTTCTCTGTGGCCAGGAAGGAAGTGTGGCGTCAGACAAAGATGAGCCTGGGATCCTGACAGGGTCATCAGCCCTGCCTTCTCACGCGGAGTTTGGTTTTGTTTCCTGCCACCTTCCACCTTCCACCTTCACTGGACTGTTCAACACCACTCCAAGCACAGCCCCTCACCACCGCCACAGAACAGCCCGTCCCGTCCCCCTCCACCCACTCCTTCCTGCGCCCACCGCGTGCCGGACGCCGAGCGAACCACGGAGCTGTGTCACCATGTGCCACCATCCCAACAACCCCACGGGCTGGTGACCGGTTTCCCGAGTGTATGGGTGAGGGAGTGGAGGCGCGGGGAAATGAGGCAGCAAACCCGGGTCGCAAGCCAGGCTTCTCACTCCAAAGCCAGTGCTCTCATCTGGGCTCCCGGCCCTGCAGCACCGGGTCTCAAGCCTGCCTGCCCAGGGGATCCCCCAAAAGATGTGGATTCAGTTTGTGGAGATTGGGACCCAAGTGGGGTACTTTGAAAGGCCTTGGGGTGATTTTGCCGTGTAGCCAGGGTGGGAACCAGCATGCCAGAGACCCCAAGGAGTCCGGCACCAGCACGGCGGCCGGCTCAGGCGAGCAGTGAAGTTTTCTTGTGGAGTGAGTGAAGGAATGAAAGCTCCCTTCCCTACAACCCTCCCGCCATCTTCCCATCATCCTGACTCGAAATTTGGCCTTCTCTCACCAGGAACAGGCTAACAGGCTCAAGGCATCTGTCCTTCCTTTGATTCCTCAAACATGGACATGTAAATGCCACCTTCTCAGAGTGTCACGTTCGTCCTGTTACCCTCTGCTGCTGTGCCTGCCCCATGTTAAGGAGACAGTTGCATCCTCTTGGTCTGGTGTTTAAGACAGCCCTGCCCCAACTCATCCTTTCAATCCCAGCTCTCACGACCCCCAGATGCTCTGTTCTGGCCAAGAAGGAGTCTTCCTTGTCTCCGATTTGAGTCTTGAGTGTTCTTGCCACAGTGACTTCAATAATGCACGTCCCCCTCTCTCCTCCACCCATGTCTGGATCCATGAGGACCCTGCTCTGCATCTTCTCTTCACTCCAGCCCCAGGAGCCCCTTCCAACTCTGAACGTGTGTGCCAAGAACCTTACCTGGCTACCTTCTACATGGCTTCCGATCACCATTTCCGCGTGCACACGTCCTAACTCCCCAACTAAGTTCTGATCACCGGAAGGCATCACTGCAGGCACAGAAAGCTATCTCCCCGCTACAGCGACTAGCACTGCACATTTCCTGTGGTTGCCACGGGTAGCCGGCATCTCCTATCTCAGTGCGGACGGTCTTACCTGTAGTATCTGGACTGCAAGTAGGTGGAACACACAGCCTTGGACACGTGACTGGCTGACCCAAAGTCGATGACCTTCACTCGGTATGGCTGTCTGGACGGATCCACCAGCATGATGTTTTCCGGTTTGAGGTCTGCATGGATAAGACCCAGGCTCTTTAGTTTCATCAGGGCTGTGGCTACCTGCTGGAGGACTGGGCGAATGTACTTGAGGGGCAAGGGACTAAACTTGTTCTGCTTCAGAAAGTCATAGAGGTTCTGCTCCAGCATCTCGAAGACCAAGCACGTGTGATTCTTGTGCTGGAAGCACTCGTAGGCCCTGACGAAGTTGTAGTCGTCAGCGCTCTCCGTGCTCAGGCGGGCCAGGATGCTCACTTCGATCTGACCTTGCCGGGCATAGGACGGGTGGTTCTTCAGGATCTTGATGGCCACAATTTCATTGGTGCCCCTTTTCCAGCACTTGACCACTTGCCCAAACGTCCCTCGGCCCAGGAACTCTAAAACTTCGTACGTGTTGGTCATGGAGCACAGCACCTCATGCTGGACTAGCTGATAATCGCCTTCGCTGTTGGAGCCACTGTTTTTGGAGGTGGCAGTCGATGTGGTGGCAGTAGCTACAGTGGCCCCGCTTGCATTGTTCTGAATCATGGGTGGATGCTCTTCGATGATCTGCACGCTGCTTGTGTTCTCAATCTCCTCACTCTTACGCTTGAGTCCACATTTTTGGTAGGTGTCAAGGAGGCTCACAGTGCTTCGACGCATTAGGTTATGTGGTCCGCCGAGGACTTGCCCAGTGACAGAAGTACTGCTTGCTGATGTGACCACTATGTGCCCGGTGCTTCCTGGGAAGATGATGGTCTGCTCGTAAGGTAGGCTTGGGTTTGGGATGGGCAAGGAGGTGCTGACGGTTGTGGTGGCTGGCTGAGAAGGTGGCACGTTCTTGCTCTGGCTATACACTTTGCTGTGGGAGCCGTACCCAGTCATGTCCCAGTTGGAACTCGGCTCTACTTTCAGTTTCTTCACACTACAGAAGGCACTTGATTGAAGGGTGTGAGGGGAGAAAACTTGCACATGTGAGGCCATACCTACCAGAGAAAGAAAGGGAAAAAAAAGTCAATATTTAGTTGCCATCGCCTGAATAAACTCAACAGATTCATTTCCGTTCAGAGCAGTGGCTGGGGCCTATAGAATATGTCCCCCGCCAACACACAAGGTTGCAAAGGTGAATCTATTCCATCCAGAAGCACATTCTGGTCACTCAGTTTGTGGGGACAAGGAGTTTGTCGTTCCACCTGACAGACACCATTAGGAGGGTTGGGAGACTTACAGAGTCAGGAATGTATTTAAGATGGAGACACAGAATTTGAATGTCAGGACTTTGTTCATTATATATATTACAAATAATGCTTGTGATAGAAATGAATTCTCCCTTAATTCTCACTGGTTGCAATCCCAGGAAAACTGAAGACTGCATTGCTATGCAATTGCTGTGTTTGTTGTCCACCATGGTCAGTTACTCTCTGTTCCACGGGGACCCTGACTGTCTGGTTCAATCATATGAAGAAACATCTTCCCACATGGGTCCAATCATGGAGCCACTCACCATCTGCTATCTTCTGGATGACCCATAATTACCCCTGGGAACTTATTCTTAAGTTACTCTTAGATGGATTCTATAGGGTTGAGTAGATAAGCAGTTGGCCCAATGTTTGCATTTAGATAGTCTAAAACATTATTTGGGGGAAGTGAGTAATATAATTCATGGGTTTCAGTTCCTAACTTTTTCTGCTAAATGCATGTATCAATAAATTAATTCATCTAGAAAGTATTCCAGACCAACATCTCACCCACAATTTAGATAACCTCAGGACTCTATGAGAGCATAACTCTGGAATAGTTGTGCAGTTTATAATTATGGTGATACTAGAAATAAAAAAATTCATAGAAAATGTATCAGGAAAAATAAGACGAGGAAGAATACGTTCTTAAAGGTGAAAGTAGAAACAGACAGTGCCCGTCTTCTAAGCCGCGGTCATCAGCATCTCTTGTAAGTGGGTTTTCTATCAAGCACCGTTGGTGTACAGCCACCCTAGTGTCCGTGTTTCTCTGACCCCTCCTGTTATCCAGAGTGGCATTTAACATTTTCGTTTTCGCCCCATCGCCCATCACCCTAGTCCAGCCTCTCTCTCAGCAGGCCACCCACCTTCCACTTTGTCCAGAAGCCTAAGGTCAGCGGTCTTGCTTTCCACCTTTATTCTCTTCCTTTCAAAACATTCCCAAACCTACACCCATCCCCCACTCTCTCCTCTCTGTCTCAGAGGAAGAGGTGTCTCTCCTTTCCAACAGTCCAAGTTCCCCAGTTCTCATGATCCATCCTTTCCGATTTCTCTTGAACCCCATTCCCTCCACTGTCTTTCTCTTTCTCCTACAGCTTTTAATTTCTTCCTGTTGATGGGATCCGAATCCTTAATGAATCAATGGCTTAATCTCTGTCTTCTGTCTTCCCGTGTGTCACCCACACATTCCCAACTTGGAAGGCAAGGGGAGTAATCGCCATCTTCTCCCCTTTGCTTTGTTCCTTCTTCTCACCTGTAATCAATGTTAGACCCATGTTCTTCCAGGCTCAGTCCTTAACCCACCTCCTTTCCACCCCACATACACACTGTGAGACTGTCCTAAAGGGGAGCGACTTCCTGCCTAACCCAGAGGCCTTTCTTCAGTCCCTAGTCTTTCTTGGCGACCTCTCCGCAACACCTGATACTGCTGACCACGGACAGCTTCCTTCTTGATGCTCCTTGATGTGCCCACGCGAATCTGTCACCTCCTCCCTAGCGTCTCACTGCACACTGTGTGCTGCGTGGTTTCTTTCCACTTCCTCCTCTTTTTTTAAAAAAGAATATTTTATTGATTTTTTTTACAGAGAGGAAGGGAGAGGGATAGAGAATTAGAAACATCGATGAGAGAGAAACATCGATCAGCTGCCTCCTGCACACCTCCTACTGGGGATGTGCCTGCAACCAAGGTACATGCCCTTGACCGGAATCGAACCTGGGACCCTTCAGTCTGCAGGCCGACACTCTATCCACCGAGCCAAACCAGTCAAGGCCGCTTCCTCCTTTAAAATGTTGGCATCTCCAACATTTTGACTCTTCTCGCTCTAGAAGACATAATCCATGCAAACTGGTAAAACAGTCATCTCTATGCAGGCGCCCCCCACACGTTTATCACAGGCGAGGTTCTCCCTTGTACCTTCCAGTAATATATCTCTGCCTCCTGCTTCGTCAAAGACTGTCATCTAAAGGTCAACTCATTATCTTTCCTTAAAAATGTAGCCACCTCACCCTCCAACCTAACATCCCCATTTCTGTTCATAAAATAGTCTTTTAGCCACTTGTTTCCAAAACTATGCGTTTACCTCCGATGATTCTTTTTTGCCTCCATGGACAAGAAGATGCTAAGTTTTATCACCCTCTCCTCCAAAATGTCTCTTACATCCGTCTCTTTATTTCTGTCCTTGTTGCTATTTCATAGTTAAAACACTTACCACTTTCTAGTAGAATTAAAGCAAACACAGACACCTGGTTTTTCCGAACGACCTTTCTTCTTCTAATTTGCCATATTCAGCCAGCAGACTAACGTTCCCAGGACTTTTCTAAGCATGTCTCTCCTCTGTCCAAAAACTTTTAACGACCTTTTTCGTGTCTAGAAGATAAAGTTGAGGACTCTTCAACTCAGCAACATCACATTTTTATTTCAACTACTTGTTGGCTTCATCTCCAACTATTACCCTTCCTCAATCTTCAGCTCTAATTAAGCTGTTTTACGGGTTTTAAGTGCCTCTCACACTTCCTACCTCCCCACTTCTACATCATTCCCCCACCTGGCACAACTTCACTACTTCTCTCAACTTATCTAAGGACGGCATTTCCGATCCCTCCCTTGCCCGGACCTTGCCAAGCCTCCGTGGTTACTCTCAGCCCTCCATTCCTATGGCCTCTACCACATGCACCGCCCATTTGGTCACAGAATGCATTTCTGCCCTGCAAAATGTCTTGTCTCATTAGATTGAACCATTTATCTTCCGTGCTGTTTAACTTCTTACACATGTAGGTCCTGTGTTCATAACCAGGCTCTATTCTGAGGGCAAGCACTACAGTTCACACCTCATACTTCGCTGTGTTCTCCCCAGCATGAGCTGCGTTTATGATGCGTGGGAGGCAGGCAGTGGATGGAAGAAAGTACTCTCACTGGCCGGGCCTCCAAGAGCGAGCTTAGCTCTCCTGCTACGGAGTCACAAGCACTTACTGAACCTGGATGCACTTCTCCGGGAAGTACAGAAAAACCTCTAAAACCTTTTCATGCTAAGCAAGACTTTTTAAAAACTCAGGACAGTCAGCATTCAGGTTCTGCTTGTACTTCTCCCTGGACATGCTCTGACTTCCCTGCACCTGCGCTAAACCCCACCTGCGGCCTGCTCCCCTAGATCTGACAGAGGCCTCCTTAATTGTTTGGATCTGAACTCCAATATGTGTGATATGACTACACTTCTCTGTGCCTCCTTCTGCTCATAGGACTATTTCGGTTCGGATTTGCTTACTCAGAACCTGTGTTTGACCTGTTTCTTCCCACTGCTCTTATTGTTCAAGTCTACCTCCCCCCAATGCTATAATAACACAGAAAATGATTTTCTCTATGTCCCAGTATTAAATATTCATATGGTTCTAGATGATGTATATAATACAGAAATGACCGGTAACTAACTCACCCACTGAAGAGGCAATGCAAATAAGCATTTTCTTTATCCTTTGGTATCTGCCTTTCCCCTTACTCCTCAATCCTCAAGTACTTCAGCGGGGAGGGGATGTGTCAGGCAGGGCTGACTGTAGAAGAAATATGCTGATGTTACATAAAGGAGACGCGGCTCTATTTTGACTGTTTCAAAGATTTTGGTGGAAAGGCCAGGGTGTAGAAGTGGAATTTTACAGACGGGAAGAAGATGGCTTATGACTTATTGGGATGACAGCCAAGGGTCATAAAATTGTGGAAATCATCATTGGTTACCGCCGGTGACAGATGCCAGCGGAAGTGCCCTTCACCACCGGCTGCCTCAGACCCTGGCCTGGCCTCATGCGGTCCCACTGCTCCTTTTATAAGGTCAACAGCTACCATTCCAAGAACTAGACACAATTCCGACGCAGCCTGATTTTTTTCCAGCTTGACCGAGATGTAACTGACATGACATTGTGTAAGTTTAAAGGGCACAGTGTGACGATTTATATATATGTACACACAAGTATATACTGTGGATTGATGACCATGATACGGTCAGTTAATATATTCATTAACTCACATAATTACCTCTCTTTTTTTGGTGGTGGTTAGAACATTTAAGACCTACTCTCTCAGCAACTTTCAAGTATCAGTACAGTATTATTAACTGTGACTACAATTAATGCTGTATGTAAATCCCACATCTGACTCCTCTAACAACTGGAAGTTCGGTAATACAGCCTCATTACCATTATTCTGTAGCAGAGGGCTTTTGGTCTAGGAAACAAATTATTATTTAAAAATCTCTAATATACCTTATAAGGAATAAAACACTGCTGGTGGTTGCACAGCGTAATCCAGTGGTTCTCAACCTTCTGGCCCTTTAAATACAGTTCCTCATGTTGTGACCCAACCATAAAATTATTTTCGTTGCTACTTCATAACTGTAATGTTGTTACTGTTATGAATCGTAATGGAAATATCTGATATGCAGGATGCTCTTAGGCGACCCCTGGGAAAGGGTCGTTCGACCCCCAAAGGGGTCGTGACCCACAGGTTGAGAACCGCTGGCTTAATCCTAAAATAATCTTACAGCAACAACCAAACGTATTTCCAAACATCGCTCCTGAAGAGTATCTTTCTGGAATAAACTCCCTGATCAGGTTAGCCTTCCGAGAGTCAAGCCCACGCCTCCCACTTTATCAGAGCCCTGGGCTGGGCGCGAGGAGGGGGCCCCGGTCTGCTCTCCCCTCTCAGTTCAGCGCTGGCCTCCGGGCTCCTTCCGGCCTGCTTCCCTCCTTCCATGTCCATTTTCCTTTCTGAAAAGCCAGGGGCTTATGCACACTTTCAGTTTGGTCCTCTGGCAAAACTTCCGCTGTTTTGTAGGTCATCTCTGCCCTTCCTCGCGGGCTGTCGGAGGGAACACGGGAGGCTACAACCTAACCACGAGGGGGGTTTTGGGCCCATGGAGCCAGTGCTGTGAAGTATCTGGAGAATCACTGCGGGGTAAACCTGCAAACCTCACACCTGCTTCCCACAGGGGTCGCCAGACCCAGACTTGGCCACAAAGGCTTCTGTAGCCTCCCAAGCTAACACCTGGCAAGATGTTCCTGTTGGCACTCAGCAAGTCCTGCCTGTCTGGAACTAATGCTTCGAAAGGCTGCATATTGCCTGGCTGCTCATGTTTGACGCGGGTCGAAATTAGACCCCTGAATGTCAGATATACATTGGGGCCTTCCACACCTGTTAACGTGACTGATACAAGTTTATGAGGATGTTATAAAAATGATCAGTAAAAAGCACTTAAAAAGATACTTATTAAAATTTAAGACAACTTATACAACCATATGCAATATATTCCGCCTTGCATGTGGCAAGTGAAAAACAGCTCCTATAAAACTGATATTAAAATATATCCTTCAGTTAGCGGAACTAAAGCCCGCTATTTATAAGAAGTCATTTCTCATTACCACAAAGACAACAGACTGTCTCTTTTGTGCCCCAAACAAATTCAGTTTCCCCAGTTACTTAGGGCGCATTTTAATAGCCTGTACGCTAAAGGCAATGAGGACAACTGACCTCCTTTGCCTACTTTATTCAAATGCTCGTTTTGCTTTAAAAAATGCAAGTTAGTCTGCATTTCAAAGAACCAATTTTAAAATGTTTATCTTCTAAACTTTATCATAGATGACATTTGTCCATAAAATGCTATTACACTTGAGTTCAAACCTGATGGCTCATGATTCTCATGATTCCACAGATTTTTAAATCTTGAGCATCTTACTACACACCAGGCTCTCGCCCAGTTTGTTTTTTTTTTTTTAAAAAGACTAGTTTATTTATGTTTAGAGAGAGAGGGAGGAGAGAGAAACATTGATGTGAGAAGAGCAGGACATTTTATCGGCTGCCTCCTGCACACCCCCTAGGGCAGCGGTTCTCAACCTGTGGGTCGCGACCCCTTTGGCCGTTGAACGACCCTTTCCCAGGGGTCGCCTAAGACCATCCTGCATCTCAGATATTTACATTACGATTCATAACAGTAGCAACATTACAGTTATGAAGTAGAAACGAAAATAATTTTATGATTGGGTCACAACATGAGGAACTGTATTTAAAGGGCCAGAAGGTTGAGAACCACTGCCCTGGGGGATCCAGTACGGAACCTGGGCCTGTGCCCTGACCGGGAATCAAACCTACGACCTTTCAGTGCACAGGGACAATGCTCAACCACCTGAGCCACACCAGGGAGCCGGATGTTTGCGGATGGGATAAGCCCACACCTAACTTCGTCTGGGGCTGTCTGCAATCACCCTGGTGGTGCCGATTCCAGTGGCAAGCGCACTCTCTGAACTTCCCTTCTCACAAGAGCCCTAGTTTGAAAGCTAGGAAATCAGTGATGGGTGTAAACTCCTACATAAGTGAACAGACTGGATCCTGACCCAGAACAGTCTATGTTCCTCTTTGTCTTAATGGTTTAGTGAAAAATTCATTTTTCTAGGGTTGAGAATATATTTTTCCACTTAAAAAAATAACTAAAAATCTTCATGATTTTCCTGAAGTCTTAACTCCATTTTTTTAAAAGTGTCATTTACTGAAGGATTGGCTCATCTAGTTCTTTTGCTTTGTTTCTTCATAATTATATTTCACAACTAGATGAACTGAAAGGTTGCTTCACTTCTGAGTGCCTTTCCTTTCCATTTCACCACTCCAAATTATCTCCTGGAGGATCGGACCCTGGTGAAACTACAGGGACGAGGAGGGTTCAACTCTGATTTTAAAAAATTAAAATTGAATTCGATTTCACTGAATTCTATCAAAGCTTAAGGGAAGGAATTATAAGTAAAACAGTGGCACTGTTTTTATCAGTATATACAATTTAATTTTGGTTTGGCAGGTATGAAATAGATTATCACTCAGAATCCAGTTACATTATTAAAGGGAACACAACCATGGAACTCCTCAGTTTACGAGGTACCAACTTTCCCACTTCTTAAAATCCACACACTTCTGCTGAAAAATGAGTATCTGATAGAAGCTACAGATCTTTTATTTTGTAATCAAGAAGTCAAAGGAAGAATTAATTTCCATATCTAACGCAACGTCGTATCTGTCTTATAGATCACATTATGCACATCGGACATAACAAAATCATAGAACATACAAAAGAAATGTCAAATGTATGTGAATATTAGAAATACACATCTGAATGGGCATTTTTAAACATCTAGGGAAGGGTTACTCTGTACAACCATTGAGTAACCAGTAAAACATGATTAACTTGATCCCCTTGGGGGTTAAAAAGTACCAGAAAAAATGTCACTGGCATACAAGACAATATTCATGAAAATTTTAATGATAATCATTATCGTTTTGTCAAGTTTATATTTCATAAGTAGTGCAAAGATCATTTCAGATCCCACCATTTCTAAATGACAAATTTCCAAAATATTGTATAGTAAATGTCTATGGGGCTTTGATACCATTTTCAACCCAAGTCTGTTCATCTACCAGTTGTGTAATGTCGCATATATGGAATATTCCACCAGCACAGTTTATTTTTATTTATTTATTTTTAATATATATTTTATTGATTTTTTATAGAGAGGAAGGGAGAGGGATAGAGAGTTAGAAACATCAATGAGAGAGAAACATTGATCAGCTGCCTCCTGCACACCTCCCACTGGGGACGTGCCCGCACTCAAGGTACATGCCCTTGACCGGAATCAAACCTGGGACCTTTCAGTCCAAAGGCCGATGCTCTATCCACTGAGCCAAACCGGTTAGGGCAACCAGCACACAGTTTAGAATCAACCACAAGCTCTACAGAATTCTTTTGTCAATAACGACAATACTATTGATTGCACCAAGGGTTCTCTAAATGAAAAAGACTGGGGTTGGGTGCAAAAGGAAACAAAGACATTTAAGATGTCGGCACTGCTCTGAAAGAGCTTAAAGCTCATGGGGTTGCCAAGTTCACTGCAAGTTAAAAGGGACAACCGGCCAGTCTAAGCAACATAAGCAAGTTGCCAAAGTAAACGCGAGAGGAGTCCAGAGGCAGGAATCGCTGTGGGTTGGGGT
Source organism: Murina feae (assembly GCA_004026665.1). Classification (NCBI taxonomy): domain Eukaryota; kingdom Metazoa; phylum Chordata; class Mammalia; order Chiroptera; family Vespertilionidae; genus Murina; species Murina feae. Next base: position 37,978 of record PVJC01000163.1, read on the forward strand.
TAGGCGAGGGTTTGCAGAGGAACCAGGGTTAGAGCTGTGAGTAGAAAGATGGGGGCTCGCCCTCGCTGGTTTGGTTCAGTGGATACGGTGTCGGACTGAAGCATGAACCTCGATCCCGGCCCCAGGTTGGGGAGCGTGCGGAAGGCAACCAATCAGAGTATCTCTTTCATATCAATGTTTCTCTTCCTCTGTCTCTCCCCCTGCCTTCCACTCTCTCTAAAAAAAAAAATCAAAAAAATCAATGGGTTCAAAAGAAAAAAAAGATGGGTATACTTTGAAAGGCAGGAGAGTATTCTGGGTCCTGCTCACTGGGTTTGAGCAGGGGTTGGGGTTGGGAGGGGGGCAGCCTCCACAAGGGCCTCTTGTCCTGAGGAAGCAGAGGCTTTGCTGGGAGACACAGCTTAGGGGCATTTACACAGCAGTAATGTGATCACAGACGCAAAGCTATTAGATAACCATCAGTCTATACTGTGCACCCAGAGCCCACTGACCCAGAATTACCACCTCCTGATACGTCGATTCTTCTAGAAGGAATTATTAAATAGTCAAAACAGCTGGTGTGAAGCCCTGCCACTGAAATGACCCACTTTTACTCCCGTGGGTCTCTCTGAGTGTCATCTAACACAATTACCAAGTGGCAGCTCTCTAACGGGTAAGGAAATGGAGGTGTGGGAGATGACATGGTTGGTCCCAGGTCACTTGGCTGCTCCTAGTCTGCCTGACTCGCACATCTGTGCTGTTCACCCTTCTTCTTCTTTACTCTTCAGTTTCTCAGACGAGAACAGGTGCACTAATGGCCAAGGAAAACGGAAGCTGGTGTGTGAGAAGAGGCAGATCTGACGTGTGGGCACCCCACTGTACACCCCCTGGTCCATCATGGACACCCACAACAGGGACCCTAAGTCCTCTCTCATTTCTGCATCCTCTGGTGATGGTGACGTTTGAGAAACATAACGAATCCAAGTCGTTAAACAAAAGAAATTCACCTCCTTAAAGAGATACACGTCCCTCATTGGTGCATGGTGGCACATGGACAGGGACTGGCCTTGAGTAAGAGGATGTGGCTGTCACAGCAGCCAGGGGTGAGGGGAGGAGGGTCCGGGCTAGGGCACTGCCTGAGGAAACAGGAAGGAAGCGGCAGAACCCTAAGACTTTGCCGAGGAGCAAAGGCGAGGCCGATGGGACGCAAGGGCGAAGGAGACAGACCCAGTGTGTCTGGGGACTGGAAGGAGCGGGCCTCCACGGGTGGCGCGAGGGAAGGTGGGAAACGGTATTAAAACATTGTCCATCTCCGGGTGGGGGAGAGGGATAATGTAACAGGTTTCAACAAGCTGAATTCCAAACACTGGCAGGATATCCAGGTTGAAACACCGTGTCCAACTATTTATACTGACACAGAGGCAAGGAACTGCTTCATTTACCGAAGCGAAAGTGTCAGGAGCCGCTGATCACTGACAGTCAGCATCCAGTTCCCACTTGCTGCGCCCAATCTTGAATGAAGGTAAACCATTTTGAAAAGAGGATGGAAATCAATAGGATCAGCTAAGCTTGCACGGGATTAATCAGATGGGGAAGAGGGCAAGGTGACCCTGAGCTAGTCCGTGCGTAATGCCACAGATGAAGGGCAGAGCCAGAATTAGTGCGAAACACAGATGAGCAGGTCAGAGGGACAAAGAAATCAAAAAGAAAGAAAAAGAAGCAAAAGTACAAAACCTCAACTCAAAGGTTCACCTCCCGGAGGCTGAGAGAGGAAGTGCCGGCGGGGAGAGCAGAGCCAGCTGTCCAGGGGGCAGAGCTCTGTTCTGGGCAGACCTCATTCGAAGCATCACTAATGACACAGAGGAAGGGTCCTATGTGCCAGGACGAAAACCAGGACAGGGTGCGGGGCGAGAGGTCACGCTGGGGACGCCGACCTGAGGGCGGTCAGCAGCACCTACGTGAAAATGGAGCCCATGTGGGTTAGCTGTTTCCCAGGAGAAATGGTGCAGAAAGCAGAGCAGATGGCAACTGAAGCGATCCTTGGGGCAGCGACGTCAAATAGCACGGGGAGGACAGTGTGAGTCACAGGGAAGGTCAAGGACAAGATGATGATAAACACAATTAAGGAATTGATCCTGGAGAATGAAAACAAGAGGAGGAGCGACTGGGCCTGGCTGGAGATAACCCAGGAGTCCCCCTTTCCCACAGGATCAGGAGGAGAGAAAGACGGGGTAGGCTCCTGGGAAGAGAAACCAATGCGTCACGTTATGCCTCTTGCTTCTTCAAGAGATGTGACTCTCTTAAGGGCTTTCAAAACCTTTCACGTCATTGTTCTTGAATGTGCAAATGCTACTCCATAAACTGTTATTTTTTTTAAATAGAGAAAACAGCCTTGTCCTACCATTTGCAAATTCTTCACATATTCTCTACCTACTGGCTCGTCCCTCACTGAAACCAGCCCCGCCCCGTGTTCAGAATGACTTCTCCTTCTGAAAATTGCTAGCCTCACACAGAACAGCCTCAAGCCTCTCTCAGGTGACCGCCATGAACCTCTGAGGGTGAGCCAGCCCTTCCCTGTGGTAGCTGAGCACATGGAGCACATACATTGGTGATCGGGGCCACCTGACCACGCGTTCATAAACGTGGTGAACGGCACCGATCCAATATGACTCCGGCGAGGCTGACGGTGACGCCAATATGACCAACACGTGATTTTCAGGTTTTTTTTTTCCTTCAGGGAATTGAAGGGATCAATGAAAACAAAAAAAAACTCAAAAACTTCTCTTGGAAACAGGAGCTGTATTAACCAAATAATAAATAAATTTTAATTATTTATAAAGAAAGACACAGCCTTCTAAACGCAGGTGCAGCAGGAACCAGACTGGGCGGCTTAAACAACAGACAGTAATTGTCTCAAAGTTCTAGAGGCTGGGAGTGCAAAATCGAGATGTGGGTGGGGCTGGCGCTTTCTGAGGGCTGTGAGGGAGGGGCCTCTCCGTGGTCCGCAAGTGGCCATCTTCCCTGGGTCTCTCTGTACCTAGTCTTCCCACAACGTATGTGTCTGTGCCCGAGATTCCCCTTGTTGTAAGGACACCAGTCTTACTGAGTTAGGGCACCCTCACGACCTCGCTGTAACTTGATGACCTCTGTGAAGACCCTGTCTGCAGATAAGGCCACAGTCTGAGGTACTGGGTTAGGACTTCAACATATGAGGGGTGTGTTTTTGAGGAGGCGGCGGCGGCGGTGGTGGTGGGGCGCACACAACTGAACCCCATGACAATAGGTATAAGGAAGCTGAAGCACTTGACTGGAGCACACTCTTCGCAGGGTACACAGCTCACGATATTCCAAAAAGGAACTGTCTGCAGGCTTCCCCCTGCGGGGATTAGACATTTCATTTTGCGATCTCCCTCTATCTCGCCTCCAGGACCTAGGAGGGCATTGCAATTAGTCACATATGGAAACAAGCAAAAGCAAAATGATTACTTTAAATTAAATTCTGCACAAGTCTCTTTTACAGGCCTTCTGGAGATGCCACGCAGGCAGGTATCTTATATGCACCAAGCTGGTGATGTATTAGTAACAGCCAGTGGGAAAGAGCGAAGTAGCTTCTAGTTGTGACTCTGAGGGTGTCAAGCGTTTCTCAAGCAGCAGGTGTGAAGCTCAGAGCGCGTCCTGGTGGGCTGGCAGGGACGGGGAAGGCGAGGAGGTTTCCTCCCTCAGGTCCACTTTGTGTTAAAAAAAGAGGCTCAGATCCCCCTTTTCTCACGTGCACCCCGATTCTCTTTTCATTGTCCTTTGATTCCAAAGCCTGTGGAGCCCGTTACATTTTTCAACGTGGCATTTTCCCGCCAAGGGAGGATCTCGAGAAAAGAACCTTATGAACAGACGTGGAGGGACGAACAAGGCGAGCCCCCACGAGCTATGAAAACAAACCCAGCTGTGCTTCTGGCGTGAGCCCACAGGGATTCCACTGAAATCCACGTTTTTCAGAGATCTAGAAGGCCACCCACTTTGTCCCTGAGACGTTTCAGAAGGCAGTTAAGGTTTCAACAGTATTAATTTTGAGTCACAAATCTTTCCAAAAGCACTGTCACCGAACCTTCCGGCCACTCCCCGTCACTGGCCCACTAATCCCCCTCCACTCACTACCGTTTCAAATCATTCCTGACAACCTCATGAAGCTGAGCTGGTCAGAGAGGATGGCGTCTGGCAATGCCAGGTGAGCCTCAGACGGAAATTTCCCGTCCGTTCATGAAGTCAGAGCAAGTGCCGGCCGGTGTGGCTCCGTTATCTGGAGCATCACCCTGTACACCCAAAGGTGGCAGGTTCAGTTCCCGGTCAGGGCGCATACCAGGTTGTGGGGTCAATCCCTGGGTGTGGGAGGCAATCGATTGATCTCTCTCTCTCTCTCAACAAAAAAGTCCAAACCAAGACAAAAAGTCTGGTAGGTTTGTTTTTTTTTCTTTTTATTCAGAAAAGAATGAGCTATTCTGACATCAGTAAGTGAAGGTTTGTCACAGCCCTTCCCCCGTCCCACGTCCCCCCACAGATGATTTGCCTCGTGAGCTCACTCAGGGTTCTGCTTCACAATGCGCGCGCTCAGAGTCAGAGCCGGAAGCTTGACTCTCTGCCACCACCGCTGTCCTTTTCACCAGCAAATATGTCAGTCATTTCACTCCGTGTGCCCTCAGGACAGGTTGGAGTTCTCACCCCAGTGCCTGCGAACTGAGGTCACTTGGAAATAGGGTCTTTGCAGATGTGAGCAAGTTAAAAGAAAGCCATTCAGTGGGTCCTTTTTTGTTGTTGTTGTTGTTAATCCTCACTGGAGGATATTTTTTTCCATTGATTTTAGAGAGAGTGAGACAGGGGACAGAGGGGGAGAGAGAGAAACATCTAATTGAGAGCCACATCAATTGGTTGCGTCCTGCACATGCACCAACTGGGGCAGGGAACCTGAAACCTAAGGTACGTGGTGCCCTTGACCGGATTTGAACACAAGACCCTTCAGTTTGTGGGCCAAATGCTCTATCCATTGAACTTGCCAGTCAAGGCCATTCAGGGGGTCTTAATCCAGCATGACTCGTGTCCTTATAAGAAGAGGAGGGAAGACAGAGACACGGGAGAGAAGTCCACGCAACGGCAGAGGCGGAGAGGGTGATGCCGCGGAGGATTGCCCGGAGCCGCGGGAAGCTGAGAAGCAGCGGGAAAGGGTTCTACCCAGAGTGAGTGCAGCCCGGCCAGCTGGACGCCGCGTTCTAGCCTCCAGGACTGCGCGGGAGTGCGCTCTGTTGTAAGCCACCCGTCCGTGGCCCTTCGCTATTGTAGCCCACGGAAACGAAGACACTAATATAATTCAGGATGCATTTCACTGAAAAGACAAGTTTGTACTCAAGCTGTGATGAAGTATTTATACGCATCGCGGAGCCACGCGGGCCAAGTGGCAGGCTGCCCTCACAGCCTGTGTGCGGCCTCACGGAGGCACCCCTTACTCCATGCCTTGGTTCCAGCTCCTGCCAGGCTGCTGACACCTCCTCTCTTTATGCAAATGTATCTGTTCATCGCGGTCGGAGGGAGGCATCTGAGAGCTTAGACTGTGCTCCCCAGCTCCAGCTCCAGCAACAGCAAGGAGTCCCGGGATGGCCCGCCTCAGACCTGCCGTTTCCGCTCTCAACTGCTCGGGGACAGAGAAGGCAGGACAAAGGCACCCTGCTCTCAGCGGCACCTGTTCGCTGCCTTTACTTGTGTGTACGTATTTCCCTTCTGGCGGGGGGGTCTTCCACCCGCAGAGGAAACTTGGGGAGAGACCTGTGCAGACCAGCAGGGCCTGTGCTGCCTGTCTCCTGGGTCCTCTCCAAGTGGGGTTCATTCCATCCCCCCCTGAAAGCAGTCGTCCATCCTTTCTTGGTTTAAATGGCACCTGCTGTTTACAACAGTAACTCTACACTATAGCTCCCTGTTCCCGGGGGATTCTTTCATTGCTCGCAGTTGCCTTTAACTGACATCTGACAAAACTCAATTAGAGATTAGCTTGGGAAAGGATCAGGAGGTGCCCCCCCTCGCCCTGCCCCCCCTCCCGTAAAGGAGGGGGAAAGGCAGAGGAAGAAAAGCGGAGGGATGGAGGAAAGGGGGGGCGGGGGGAAGGGAGGTGCTGTGAGGGAAGCAGGGAGGGGAGGAAGAAAAGGAAAAAGCAAAGATGGAGACAAGGAAGAAAACTGCAAGTGATACTGAGTAATAAAGTCACGCTGTGGTGTGTTCTGAGGCGATGAGGTGCAGGAAGAAGGCAGCGGCGGCCTCACTAACAGTATTTGAGGAGGGATTTGTGCGCGGAGCTTGTGGATGTGGAAACCAGTTGGCACAGAGGGTACCTGGGCAGCGAGGCTGCGGCCGTTGTCAGCTGTGCATAGGAAAGTGGGCTCTGGTCTGCTGTAGGGACATTTTTGTGCCCTGAGTCACTCACAGACAAACTCTCTTGAAAAGGCACGTACGTAACCATGAAACGCACACATTTCTCTTCCACGTACCATTTCAACCCAAAGCACCACCCTGGTCACAGCCGGACCCGGTGCCTAAGGACAACGTGCTCACTTCCGACTTCCATCTACCGTGTGAACTATGACCTCAACTCTTTCGATTGTGCTCTTAACCAGGAAAACAAACACTCTCGAATACATGATATTTATTTTAAATACATTGTACATGTCCTACTTTACTACTATAGAGTGTTTGCTAAAATCACGAAAATAGAAACTATAAAAGGATGAGATAAACATACAGCCTACAATGTTCTTCTGTTTTCCCGGATCAATTGTCCGGGGCCCTTCGCTTTGAAACCTTCTCTGACGCAAGTAACTCAAGCCCAGCGGCTCGGGGCTGGGGCTGGCCATCTGATAAGAAGTGGGTGGGGAGCGCCCTTCCTGGGGGGAGACTTCTCAGTGCACTTGGCCGCCTGGAGCCTCTCTCCTTGCTGCACTAACAGGGCTGGGGCTCCTTCGCTGGGAACCAAGTGAGGGTGACAGGGAGCAGAGACCTCAGCAGCCCCAGGGGTAGGGGTGGGGTGGGGGGGTAGGCAGCAAGCATGTGAGACAAACCTTGGTTGCCTGAGAGGTGGAGGTTGTTCGTGGCCCTGTAACAGGGCCCATCCTAACCAGCACTGCCGTTCCCTAGAGCCGCCCTCCTCACTGGGTCTGGATTAACGAGGCTGAATGGAATTATGTCTCGGTGCTCAGCATGCTCACCCCCCAGAGCCAGGGCACACGCCTTCAGAGGCGGCTTTAAAATTTTTCAACGGTTCCGACCCCGGCCTCCACGTTCAGGCCTCGCCTCCGTGCCCTGCGAGGGTGCTTCCACCACTCCTCGCGCCCAGGGCTGGAGCAGCTCTGGTCCTCACCGGCGTTAGTGACCTTAGGGGCGCCCACCCCAGTCCCCACCTGAGAGCTCCCCTGCACCCGTGGAAGGTACGGGCTCGTCTGCCTCAAATGCTTCTTGTTGGGTTTGGAAACTTGGAGACAAATGACCTTCTGGTGATTAAAGCTGCAACATGTCCCATGTTGCTGATTTCTCTGAGAGAAAAAAAAAAAACAACGGGCCTTTCACGCCCTGCCCCCAGGTGCATGATGCAATGCGATGCTCTCGGTGGAGAATACTCGAGTTCTGACATCGTGACGACCGTGTATTGCTCACGGTAAGCGCGCGGCCCGGCCCGGCACATTCTGTCCCCTCTTTATCAGTGAAGTCAGCAATGGGCTTAAAAATAGCCCGGCTCACACACCCAGGGTACCACGCATGTGAGTGGGAACACACGCTCTTCTGGCCTCCTTACCGGCACGGGGTTTCGATCGAGAGGCCTGGAACCGAGCACGGCATGTGTCATCTCCCAAGTAGGATGCTGAGCACGGACTTGTAACCAGAGATCTGCAGGTCCTAAGCGAGGGAATCCTCAGAAATCACCACACCAGGATTTTACGTGCCATCTTATTTGTGACTCAAACACGATCCGTCTAAAATGTCATTCGTGAGAATGTAATAAAGTGCTGAACATCCCCACACAAGGAGGGCCGAGGGTTCGATGACCAGTGACAGCTGCCTTAGTGGCCTATGACTTGGAGCCTGAGGTGTTTCGTTGCTAAGAGGGTATCTCACTCTAGGTGCCTGATTTGGGTTCTTTAGAGAGAACTGTCCTTAGAGCAAAGGCTGTTCTTATAATTCGTAGGTATCATTAAAAGCCCATAGTGCCGCCCTGGCTGGTTTGGCTCAGGGGATAGAGCGTCGGTCGGCCTGCGGACTGAAGGATCCTGGGTTCCATTCTGGTCAAGGGCACATGCCTGGGTTGCGGGCTCGATCCCCAGCAGATTCCAGCTCAGGGCACACGCTCAGGTTGCAGGTTCAGTCCCTGGCTCGGCTATGTAAGGGAGGCAGCCAATCGATGTTTCTCTCTCACATCAATGTTTCTCTCTCTCTCCCTCTCTCTGTCTCTTTCTTTCTCTCTCTCCAGTCCTCTCTCTCTAAACAAAACAAAAAATCCATAAAAACATTTTTTTTTAAAAAGCATGTAATTTCTATTATTCAAATCCCGTGCTCCATAAGCAACTCCGGGTCCCTGGCTGGGCTTCCAGAGAGGGCCTTCTGCTGAAGGAGGAAACGCCCTGGCCTGCGCAGGCGCAGCCTCTTGGGGGTGGTGGGTGGTCTCTGTCTGGACGACTCGGATTGACCCATTGGTCGGTCTTCTTTCAGGTAGGTTACTCATGTCCTTGATGAATTTATGAGTCAAATTCCCAGCTCTGCCAAACCAAGGGTTCCTGAGGCCGGGCTCAAGCTCCGCCCTGAGAGGTGAGGGGCGGCGACGGGCTCGCAAACACCAGTACCGTCTGCTTTCCGAGAGGCCAACACGCGAGGTGGGTGACAGGAGGAAAGGTCACTGACCACATGAGGCAGTTGTAACCATGAGCGATTGACCGCTGCAGGGCCCATGGGGAGGGTGCAGCCAGGAGAGGGCACCCCAAGAGGGAGGAGGGGTGAGCTGGAGCACACAGGCAGCGGCCATGCGCCGGCGTCCGGGGGGAAGATCCATTTACTGGGGATTTATAAGACGTACTCTCCACAGGGCCTCAAGTGGCAAGCAGTTGACACAGACGATATAAAAACATAACTACTTGAGATAACACAGGCCTGAACCCATCGGAAGGGGATGGGACACCAGGAAGAAGAAGGACACCGGCTACAGCCGAGGGCTCCTAGGGAGGGGGGCGTCTGGAGAGACAGGCTGGAGGCAGACGTGAAGGAAGGGCCTGCCGTGCCCGGTCCCCATTTTATCGATGCCGTCAGTTTTATCGAGTAGCAGCCAGCAGTCGCAGGAGGTTCAGGAGGGAGGAGAGCATCGGCCTGGCTTCCGAGGGCCTGGCCCACCTCGGAGGGGCATCTGGGAGATAAGAACCCGAGTGGAGGGTGAGAATGTAAAGCGAGGCCGCAGACAAGGGACGAGAGGAGCGATCTGAAGGCCTTGGCCACTGATGGGGGAAGAGAGAGGCAGGACCCGAACCCCTGACAACGCGGAAGTCACGGCGGCAGGTGACAGAGCGAGAAGGCTGCTCCTCTTTGGTGGCCTCGCTGGCTTGGAGTGGCAGAGGAAGGCACGTGGAACTCTGCCACTGGGAAGAGCTCGGACACAGCAGTGACCAGTGGCCACAGTGCTGCCCCGAGGGAACTCAGACAGCAGAGGACACAGGCTGGCAAAGCCCCGCCAGCCGGCCTGATTCTCAGTGAGTTTACCTCCGAGGCCAGAGGTCATGTGAAACTCCATCAGCTCTCAGGCTGCTTCCCTGAATTACAGATCCGTGAGGACACCCTCCAGCCAAAGCTGGGACAGAAAACCTTTATCCTCACGGGGCCCAGGAGGGACGGAGACCTGCAACCCTCGAGTGAACACAAAGCAACGCTTACAGAGGCCCAGGGCCAACCCAAGCAATTTGGCCAAGGAGGGTGCCCTTGTCACGTGTGCGAGGGTCACGGGGAACATCCGGGTGCACATGGCCATTCTGATGGCTGGATGCAGTGGCCGCGCTCTGGTCCTTTCGCCAGCATCCAACACCCTCAATCTACTCAGCTCAGCTGAGCGGACCCAGCGCGGCAGTTCTCAAAAGGTGGTGAAGGGCGGGGCCGTCTGCCCGTCCCCTCGCGGCCTTGACCCGAAAGCCATGCCCTTTTCACTCCTTTCCAGTTAAGCAGGAAATGAAGCTATCAGCTCAGTTTCCTTTCTCCGCGGGAACCCATCTCCCTTTCTTTCTTGGCTCCGAACCTATGGCTCATACAGGCTTCCCGCCGAGGTCTTTGATGACTCTTGAATATTTTTCTCCTCTGAGACAGGGAGACTCAAAGTAAAAGGAGGACAAAGTGTAAGAATACATTCTAAGGGACAAATGGAAACATAAGGAAGGTAAAACAATGAGGCTGTTGATTTCTTGTTTCCCAGCTTGTACTCTCACAAAATGTTAACAACATTGTTGTGGGGTTTTGTGTGTGTGTGTGTGGGGGGAGGAGTGTGTAGCAGAAGTGAAGTCAGCAACCGAGGAACCTGCTTTGCACACTTACTTATGTCACGAAATCCCATTAAGTCACAGGAACCCCTGGAGGAAGAGCTCTGACACCAGTTAGTTCACAGTAGAAACCGCGGCAATTTCCTCATTTCTCCTCTCTTCATTCAGAGAAAGTGAGGCTGAAAATCGCCAGGAGCCTGCACGCCCCTGGGACCGGAGCAAGCGGCCATCCGGGCCCCAGCGCCGGAGGCTGTGTGCGGACGGACAGCCCAGGGCCCTGCAGGCCTGGCCCCACCACACAGGCCCCACGATGCGATTCAGAGCTACGGGACCACGACTCGGCCGTAAAACAGAAGCCAGTGAGGAACAAGACAAGCCTTTTTTTAGTTGCGGCTAAAACTTGGGAAAAGTGATCACAACACAGAAAAGCAGCGCTGCTGCTGCTGCGGAGGCCGATTTCTGTTTTCTTCCAGGAAATCTTTCCTGCTGATTCAAGCGCGGAGCCGCACCTGCCCGGAGACCAAATAAATGACAGCGCAGGAGGCAGGGAGGCCGAGGGACAGAGACACCCAAACAGGCCGAGCCGGGGAAGGGCCGCACGAAAGGGTCAGCCTCAAAGCGTAACAGTCTGTAGTCCAGACGCTGCCTCTGAGCACAGGTGGGCCACAAACAGGATTGAAGACCTCATTCCAGAGGAAGCGAGAACCTTTCTCGGCCAGCAGACGGCACCGGCGTGTGGATGTGGGCTCGATGCAAGTACTGATCAGCGTGAAATCCTCTGTACTGTGTTACATGGGAGTGCACCCTGTTCTGAGGAAACACGGGGAAGTGCTCAGGGGTCCAGCAGGGCCCCCCAGAACTCTGTGGGTATTGGAAATGCTCTGTAACCTCTTCTGACCAACAGACTCACCCCAGGCACACAGGTGGCTACTGAGCACTTGACAGCACGGCGTGTGTGACTGAGGAACTGGCTGTTACACTTCATTTTAATTTAAACGGCCACTTTGGCTAATGGCTGCTACATAGGGTGGTGCAGAAGGACCATGCCCTTGATAACTTACCCTCAAATCACACATATATATATACACACACACACACGCGCCTGCGACAAGAAGAAGAGGGTGAAAGTGAGACCGTGCAGGCCAGTGCTTGCACACGAGAAAGCGGACTGGGTCAAATGCTAACCAGTGGATCTGGGTCACAGGTGCGGAGCTAGTCTTTGTATCATTTTAATTTTTGTAAATTATCAGTAAGTTTACAACTATTTCCAAATAAACACCCCCCCCCCCTTTTTTTAATGCACGTGGGTGAACATTTATTTGCTAACCAATGAAACCTAATAGGGTCTTCCTAGAACTTATTTGTAGGGAAGGGTTTGGAATTAGGCAATTCAAGGCCTTCCAAAAATTTGAACAAACGCTGTGGACCCCACAGAACACTTCACGTGTCTCCAGAGCCCTGCTCCTCCTAACCCACCACGTGGTGCTTCTTTCCAGGGCCAGGACCCTCCCACCACGCCCTTCCCACCTCCGCCCCTTGGCCCCGAGAGCCGGCACATGCCCACGAAGGACTTGACTGCAATGGCAAGTTCAGGGCAGCTTTGCCACAACAGCTGCTTTGACATATAATTCGCACACCATAAGGTCGTCCTTTAAAAGTGTACAGTTCAGCCCAGCCGACGTGGATCAGTGCTTGAGCGTCGACCTACGAACCAGGAGATCACGATTCGATTCCTGGTCAGGACACATGCCTGGGCTGCTGGCTCGATCCCCGGTGTGAGGCAGCCAATCAATGATTCTCTCTCATCATGATGTTTCTATCTCTTTCTCCCGCTCCCTTCCTCTCTGAAGTCAATAAAAATATATAATTTTAAAAATAGCTTAAAAAAAAAAGTACAGTTCAGTGATCTTGAATATCTTCAGACCTATAAGATCATCATCGCTATCTGATTTTGAAATGTTTTCATCATCCTGCACCCTTGGTGGCCACTCCTCATTCATTCTCCCTCCCCTCAGCCGCTGGCAACCGCTAACCGACTTTCTGTCTCCATGGACTGGCCTACTCCGGACATTCCTGGATGTAAACAGTATATCTGCATGTGAGGGACATATCACACAACATGTGGCCTCCGGGGTCTGGCTTCTTTCACTTAATACTTTTCTCAAGGCTCATCCATGCGCAGCACATGCTAGCATTTGATTCCTTTTTATTGCCAGATAATATTCCACGGAATGGCTACAGCACATTAGTTTATCCTTCCTATTAAAAAGAAAAGTATTTTTATTGATTTCAAAGAGGGAAGGAGAGGGAGAGGGAGAGAGAGAAACATCAATGATGAGAGAGAATCATTGATCGGCTGCCTCTTGCACGCCCCACACTGGGGACCCAGCCAGCAACCTGGGCTCGTGCCCCGACCGGGAACCGAACCGTGACCTCCTGGTTCACAGGTTGATGCTGAACCCCTGAGCCACGCCGGCCAGGCTGGTTTATGCTTTCATTGGCTGATGGACACTGGGGTTGTTTCTATTTTTTTCGTTATTATGAACAAGGCCACTACAAAATCCTATGCAAGAGTCTGATTGCGTTTCTGTTGGGTGAAGACCTAAGAGAGGAACTGCTTGGGGGGAGGGGGGACGGTAATGCCAGGCGTAACGTTCTGGGGAACCACCTCGCTGTTTTCTAACGTGATGCTCTGAAGCCCCCAAGAGTCGCACCCAGTCGCGCAGTGGTCCCAGGCAGAGCCCACAGGGCCGTCCTATGAAACGGCAGCCCTTCCGCCGTTCCGTGGAGTACCGCAGCCTGCGTTCAAAGTGGGAGGCAGGGTTTGTTTGACTCGAGGTAAATAAATGAGAGAGACTGTGACTCGCTTGGTGCCAGCCGCATGCTTAGCCTCGCATCGTCCCGGAGAACAAGCCAGCACCTGGCATGGCAGACGGGGTCTGGCAGTGCCCACTGTGCCAGATGAAGAGGCTCTCTGTGCGCATGCAGCTGCCCCAGGGCGCAAGCTGGCACCCCCTCCGACTGTCCCCTCACCACGGCGAAGCTGTCTGCGCTGCCGGTCGGGCCCCAGGTTGCGTTACTCACCACCATCCACAGACTGTGCTCCTCACCATGCCCGCGAGAAGCTGGCAGCGAGAACCTGGAAAGGGCGAGGGCCCTGAGCAAACGGGGAGCAACCAGACGAGGCAGATACCAAAGAGGCTGGTCCGGCGGGGCCTGTCGCCTGTTAGTGCTGACACATTCCAGAGTGAGGGCTGAGACGGGCAGGGACTGGTGCCCAGGAAAGCTGCCAGGCCCACCACCGATGCAACTGGTGCCTGGACCACAGGTGGCCCCTGCGCGCTGGTGGGGAACGGGTGTCTGAGCTTCCAGTGCGGGCCCTGGACTAGACTCCCAGGCGGGAGTCCACACTGCAAACCACACGAGCACCTGTCAGGATGGGTGACGGGCTGGCGAGGCGAGGACGACTTCTGCAGAGAAGACAGAGTCCGTAGTGACCGGCTAGGGAGGCACTGCTCCATCACAGACCAAAGGAGCCTGGGCTTTTCCGGGAAACCAAGATGGCGCTGGGTAGGGACAGGCCCACACGTCCAGGGGGCAGCAGGAGCCAAGGGGAGTTGCACTGTGGACACTCCCTCCTGTGTTAACATGGAGACGTGCCTCCTGCCCTTTAAAGGTAAGGAAGCACCAGCCGAACGCCATTGGGCTGGCCTTGTCCTTCGCACCAGTTTCCCCCGGGCATCGAGGGGTGTGAGCTCCACCGGCGTGGCTCAGTGGTTGAGCCTCGACCTATGAACCAGGAGGTCATGGTTCAATTCCTGGTCAGGGCACACGCCCGGGTTTCAGGCTTGATCCCCAGGGTGGGGTGTGCAGGAGGCAGCCAGTCAATAAGTCTTTCTCATCATTGATGTTTCTCTCTTCCTCTCTGAAATCAGTTTAAATAACTATAACTATAACTAAACTATAATTATAAATATTAATATAAATACGTATATTGAAGGGATTTTAAACTGCCTTGACTGACTTAAGATGAAGAATAAACATATCTGTCCACGATCCTTCAAATCCACATAGAGGAAAGGCCAGGTGTTTAGGACAGGTCGGTGGGTGGCTTGCCTGTTTCACAGATGCGTGGGGATGGCTCTCTAGTGGGCGGTCCAGGCTGGCCGGCCCAGGCCTTCACTTCTCTGCAGGCACCTCCCCACGCCCCTGGGCAGGAAGAGGCTGGACTTACAGAGAAGCTGGGGGCAGGCTTGTGGGAGGGGAGGAGACCTGCTGGCCCCGAGGAAGGTTAGACACACCAGGTGGGAGGGATGGAGGCAGCACAGTACGGAGCAACACCGAGGCAGGCCTCAGCACAGAATCCTTTCCAGGTCCTCCAAGTAGCTTCGAGGGCTTCCCATAAAACGTCCTTCTCCTTTAAAACAGACCCATGGTTTTCCTTGGGGCGTTTGAATATATGACTTAGAAGTGCCAGATCACTCTTGGAAAATATGTTACTCATCTTGGCAATGGCACTGTGGCAAGAAGCCAACGTCCTCAGCCCCCCCATCCAGGTGTCCGCAGACCAGGATGGAGGATATCTCGGTGCAGCAGCAGCAGAAAAAAAAGAAGAAAAAGAAAAAAAAAAAGCTGCACAATTACCCCCAAGTCCTCCCTCTAGAACAGCGGTTCTTAACCTATGGGTCGAGACCCCTTTGGGGTCGCCTAAATACACCCTGCGTGTCAGATATCTACATTACGATCCATAACAGTAGCAACATTACAGTTATGAAGTAGCAACGAAAATAATTTTATGGCTGGGGGTCACCACAACATGACGAACTGTATTAAAGGGTCGCGGCATTAGGAAGGTTGAGAACCACTGCTCTAGAAAAACCAAGACTTAGAAATCACCACTGCCCCCATGAATTCTGCCCCAGACTTGGGCTGCAAAATCAGAATGGCTCAGGGCTCTGTGCTTAGAACTCAGGGCACGGGGGGGGGGGGGCCTCCCTGTCTGGGCAATGAGCTCCAGAGGCCACCCGAGAGGGGATGCAGGCGTCTGTGAGAAACCTGGGAGCAGAAACTCACACTGGTCGCTGCCTGCAGAAAAGCCAGGCACGTGTCCGGACTACACTAAGAATCCTTACACCTCAACAGGAAAGAGACAAATAACCTGATTGTTAAAATGAGCAAAGAATCCGAATAGACATTTCTCCAGAGGAGATACCAACGGCCAATGAGCACAAGAAAAGCGCTCAACACCGTTAGTCATTAGAGAGTGGGGGGGGGGGGCAACAGAGAGTGGCTGCCAATGGATATGGGATCTGGGGGTGAGGGACATGTTCTGGGATCAGACAGTAGTAATTACTGTACAATTTTGTGAATATACAAAAACCCAATAAATTGTACCCTTCAAAAGAGCAAAACTTATGGGATTATATCTCAAAAAAAAAAATTGTCTAAAAAACGGCACAGTGGTAGATGCTTGATACATATTATCATCCATGAAATGCGTATTATCATCCCCTTTTCACAGGTGAGGAAAGGAGGATTAGCGAGGAGCAGCTACCTGCCAAGAGCCACACAGCTGGCCTGGCCGTGGGAGAGGATTTAAACTCGAGCCGCTGCCTCCGAAGGCCATGATCTGCCCTCTCACCACACTGTTCTTGCCAAGAGGTTAGCAACTGAAGGACGGTTTCTGTGGGGGAAACAGCACTCCCTGGACACAGAGCCCCTCACGGACATGAAACGCTCGTGTTTGAAGTCACACTAACGGGCACCTAGCAGGTCCCTGCCATTTCCAGGTGACCGAGCGGAGCTTCAAGGCGGCCCGCCGACCTGCCCCACCAAGACGGCCGGGGTGGGGGGGACGATGGCCCCGTGGGTGTTTCAGAGACAAGCACTAAGGGTAGGTGGGCTCACCCCGTTGGGGCACTGAGGTCACCAACCTTCAAATGCCAGCCTCTAGCCGGCCCCCACGGTGACAGCCCCCATTACCCTGCAGGCCCCCGAATCCCTCTCCCGCCCCAAGCAGTGCTCTGAGAGCCCCACAGGGTGCGACTGTTCAAAGACCCTCGGAGTTGCCGAACTACTTAGCAGAAACGGGGAGCTCTGGATTCGGCCTTCCAGTCCGAGGAGGAGACGGAAGAAACTCCGGAGGGAAGGACAGCTGAGGCCAGAAGAATGCCCAGTCACTGTGGGGTGCTGAGTCCTCCGCGTTGGAGGCCTTCTAAACGCCTGCTTAATGTCTCCACAGGGATGTCCCAAACTGAAGTCACTACCCTGTCCTCCACCCCACACACCTCCTCCTGCTCCTGTTCCCCCCTTTTCCCATGGCTGCACTTTCATCACCATTCTCCCAGGGGTGGGGGACAGATGCCCTGCTTACCTTCCACACACTTTCCCTCTCCACGGAAGTCTCCAGGGCCCCCGCTGGTCTACGTCCTCGTGAACTTGAGGGCTAGAATCCACCTCGTCCTTCGCACACTCGCTGTAGCCCTGTGATCGCTGAGCCAAGGCCAACCCCACCCTCTACTAGTTAAGTCCTTCCCCCAAGACGATTTGCACATGGAAGAAAGGGGCAAGAGGGGATGGAGGGAGAGGTCGCCCGGACGGGTCGCAGAGAGTCATCCGATCAGAGCCGGGGCCAGGACGAGCGGAGCAGATGGGCTGCGAGCTGCTCTTTGCGTGGAGTCTGCCGCAACAAGAAGGCATGTTGACGCCGGGCTCCTGCAAATTACTCATTATCGCAGCGTAGTTCCTCTGGACTCTCCATCTGCTGACGACCACTACCAGCCACCACGTCCAATAATTACCTCAAATGGAAAAAACCTGTGACCTGTAACTTGTTCCCGTCACTCCAAGGTGGCCATCCACTGCCCCCGCCGCGCCTCCCGCACCACCGCCTGCAGCAGCCGCAGGCCCCATCCAGACCAGGGCCATCCCTCCAGGCCGGACCTAACAGGGATCCCGGTGGCCCGGGACCGCGGGCTTCTCTTTGTACCTCCTAATCGCCTGCCATTGTGCTGCTTTGCTTAACTTCGTCTGCAATGGGTTCCTAAGTTTTTGGAGGCGAGAGCGTGGTGCTTCAGTGGGCTTCCACATTGTAACCTGATCCACAGGGGCATCAGCCACTGTTAGCTCTCGCTCTCGTGGATGCCCCCAAGCCCCCGAGCAGGAGGCGGGCCGTGCGCATGGGAAGCTACCAAATGTGCCCAAGGTGGACAGCAGGCTTCCCTCAACCTCTCTTCTCACCTACCCTCTTCTCACCCTAAAGCCCCTGCCCTCGGAGACCCAGAAACTCGGGCCCAACCCCCGCCTGCCCACCGCTCAGCTCGGCGATCGCCGCTTCCTCCCAGGACATGCCCTGCACCGGAGGAGCCCTGCACCAGGGAGAGCCCAGCATGCAGGATGTAGGGGGCACGCAGGCGGCACATAGGCGGCACGTAGGCGGCATGGAGGGGCTGACACAAAGGGCTCCACCCCGCACCCCTCGCTCGCCTCAGGGTTTAGAAAAATCCTAAAACTTGCTGAGCCATTTACTTCTCTGTGAAATCAAAATGATAACAAATTCTAAATTACCCCGGGCACTGCGCCAGGGTCGGTGGGGATACAGTGACAAGGGTCATTTGTCCCGGGGTGGCCTAAACAGTCTCTTCCGCAGCGTGAAACTGCAGCCAACAGTGCCCGACGGGGCTCCCTTTCCCATTATCAAACTGCCCCGTGTGCTCTCCCCAAGCAGCCTCGCCTCCTCCGACCATGCCAAGGCGCGGAGGGCAGGCGTGGGCTCCAGTAGCATTTACAGCAACCTCTGGGACAAAACATGCCCCAGGCGACCCTCCTGCCTTCAAAGAAGGCGTCTGACCTGGATGTCCCACCCTCCTGACATTGGGACGCAAGGCCCCTGGGGTGCACCGGGGCCAGCGCACACCCCTGCATGTCCCCTCAGCACACTGGACCCACAGACTCGGCTCCCCACTTCCTTCTCACGTCACCACTGGCCCCATTTCTCTCCTGACCACTGAGCTAAGACAAGCTGGGCTCTGAAAAGCAATGGCAAACAAAGCCTGTAGGAAGCATCTCTTCAGTAAAACGCCTCCGAAGTCCTGCTCGTGTCACTCTACTCCTACTGCCACGAGAGCCCTGTTGGCCGAGGACAAGAGCACGTCCATGCGCACCAGCAAACCCCGGGGACCAGGTGCACCCCCCCTCCACACACACACACACGCTCAATCAAAACCCTGGCACCTCTGCGTATGCGTGTGTGTGTGTGTGTGTGTGTGTGTCCGTTTCCCCTTCCATAAGGACACCAGTCATGAAGGCACTAGGGTCCCACATCAGCATGGACTCATCTTAACTAGATCATTACGTCTGCAATGGCCCTAGTGCAAATAAGGTCACATCCTGAGGTACTGGAGGCTAGGGCACCAACATGTGAGTTTGGGGGTGGGGGGGGCACACCATGTTTCCCTTTGGGCCCGAGTGCACTGCTGTCCTTCATGTTCTAGATCCAGTGTCCAATTTGGTGACAAGTGGCAATTAAAGTTAAAGTTTAAAAATTAAAACCACGTTCCCCCGCCGCACCAGCCAGATTCCGAGGCTTAGTGACCACGTGCAGCGAGAGGCTGCCATGGGAGAGAGAGGCTCAGAACGTTATCCTCGATCCAAGAGATTCTCGTCGGAGTGTATGAGCCACCGCGTCTCCGTGAGCCACCGCGTTGGTTTGCTGCTGTGCCACATGCCGGAAGCGGGTGGCATCCACAAAAATGCTTCAGCCCCCACGCCTGGAGCCTACAAGTTCAAGACGGGGAGGTCTGCACGGGGGTGGCCTTCTGAGGCTGGAGCGAGAATCAGTTCCCTGCTCCTCCCCAGCTTGTGTTCCGCCTTCACCTCCACATGAAGTTCTCTGTGTGTGTCTGCGTCCGTGTTTCCCCTTCTGTGAGGACATCAGTCATAAAGGACGAGGGTCCCCACGTCAGTACGGACTCATTTTAACTGTGTCGTTATGTCTGCAATGGCCCTGTATCCGAATAAGGTCACATTCTGAGGTACTTACTGGTGGTTAGGGCACCAGCATATAAGCTTGGTGGGGGTGGGAGGGGAGGGAGAGCATACAATTCAACCCCGAAGAGGCCCTCAAAGCCGTCCTCTGGTGCGCCATCTGTCCTCTGTTATTTCATTAATATGAAAAGATCTGTGAGGAGCCACTGGCTACTCAGCTTGTGGGAGCAGGTGGTGACCCCAGCAGAAGCGTCGACCACATAAGGCCATTTCCATTACATACCCGGCTCTCCAGGCCGCTGAACTAGATAAACGAGGTCCAAACCCAAAACCAAAAACCTTGATGAAGGAAGTGCAAGAGGAAAACTCACAACAGACGCGCTCACGAGATACAGGGCTTGTCTCCATGCTGGTCTGGCCGAGCCCCTCATTGTGCAGGGACGGTCTCCAGGCAGCATGGCAGACACAAATGGGAAGACTCCCCCCAGACCAGACTCCTCAACACAGTGGCTGGGCCTCCCACTCGCCATGCCAATCGCTGCCCGAGCCCATCAAGCAGAAAGCCATCCGCCCGCACAGAGCGCCCAGAAAGACGCCCACAGCCGCGAAGGAGTTAGAAGGAACCAGAGCGTGAACACTGGGCAGGCAGCGTGGGACTGAGACCCGCCAACAGGCTCCAGTGCCAGAAAACCTGGTTGGAATCCCAGCTTTGACACTAACCGGATGGGAGATACTGGACAAGATAGCTAACCCCCTTAAGCCTCAGTTTACCTATCTATAAAATGGGAAGCATGAGATTCACCTCACAGGATGTTAAGACAGACCGACTGGTGGCCACCATTCCAATAACTAACACTGACTGGGCGCTGACGCTGTGTTCTGACACCTTCCAGCACATGTGGGTTAAGGTACCTTCATTGTCCCCACTTCTGAATGAAGAAACTTGCATTTACTAGTAGATCCCACAGCCAGGCCTCTGTGATTGTAAAGCCACACCCCTAACCATTTCATGGTATGCCTGGTACACAGTAGGAGCTCTATAAACGCTTGTTCCCTCTGCTTCCCACCCCTCCCCCCTCCTCTGGTACTGAACACACCACATAGCAATCCATGCTGTGCTGCCACCGATCTCGCCGCTAATCTGCACAAGGACAAGTCGTCCAAGGTCATTTAGACTAAATGTCACTTCCATCAGGACACACTCTCATTTGATGTGTCCCCAAATCCTCTTCTATGATCTGTCCCCACAGAGCACCCCTGGCAGCTGCCGCCGATGTCAGCGACCACTCCCCTCTCCACACTGCCTGTCCACCTGCTCATCCTCACCTCCGCTCACACACTCGGGACGGTAACAGGGACGGGAACGGTCTGGCGCTTGAGGCGCCCGCTCCTTCTAACTGCTCAGCCCGCATGTGGATGGCACTGTCGTTGGCTAAGTGGTGGTTTCTTGGTATGGCCTTGTGGTTTTAACGGAGGCTTTGTCCCTGGGAGTGGTTAAATAAAGACAGATATTAGCACAGTTTTCCACCCAATTATCCTATTTACAAAAATAGAACTCTCCTTTGTGAGCGTTTCAGACAGAGCCCTTAATTTCTAGGCGGTGTCAACCGTACCAGGTCAATTCTAATGCCCCAGCCAGTGAGCGACAACACAACACACGATGGCGGGCAAGGGGACAGAACCTCCAACAGCCTCTTCCTAGACCTGCAGTCATACATGAGTACATGCAGTGTGCACACACACACACACACACGCCTACCCACACTCGCATACACAAATGTGCCAGCTAAAAGAAAAAACGGTTGTATAGACTGTCTGATGCACAGGCAGATCAGCAGTTCTGGTGTGGGGGTTCTAGCATTGCAGCAAAGCACACCAGCAGAAAGCTAAGTGCTTAGACTTGCTATTCCGGCCTCTGGAGAACCCTGTTGTGTGTTACACTCTGATGTTTTGCCTTCAGGTTCCAACGAGGACTGCGGTGGGAAAAGCTGTAGGAAACCAATTTTCATTGGCTCAGGGGATGCTGAGCACCCTGCTTGCAACACCACCCAGTCTTCCTAGATGAAAGGAAATTTAGTCTAAGAGAACTAAAACACCGCTTCTCGCGAGGACTTGGTGCACCTCCTTCTCTGGAGCACGAATTACTGAAGTGACCACATTCCCCGTCTCCGCGGTCCTGGGACGCTCCAGACACGATGTGAAGCTCAGCTGAAGCCGTGCGGGGCCTTGCCGTCTGCAGAGCTGTGATTCTTTTCCTCCTGACTTCGAGCTTTTATATCCATTTGTATTTTCCTGGTCTGGTTCTTAAATCCTTTTGTATTGTATTGGTTACTGTAAGTGTTTACACCATAAAATAAACCATAAGTTATAGAGCAAGGTGAGGTATAAATAATTGATTGAATAGAACTCAATTAAAATAATTACCATTGCAAATATAGCCAATATGCTATAGTTTAAAAAATGACACAGGGTAAAAGGTAAAAAAAAAATTAACATGTTGAAGCAGACAGACTAAGTTGCCTTCCTAATAGTCATTCCTGCCTCCTCTGGCAGAACCCTGAGTTGGTTCAGATGTCACCCCCAACACCACCTCTAACTGCCTCCCCCCTCCCCCCTCCTGACTCTCCTGAGCCCTGATTAGTCTGAGCTGATGACTTCCTGTGTTGGGAGTCACTGCTCTGAGCTGGGCACGTCATCAGTTCTACCTATAAGAAGGGAGTGAACAGCTGGGGGTGTTTGGTGAAGGTTGCCTTGTTTGATTCGATGGGTGGATAGATGGATGGATGGATGAAGGAACATGTATTTCTACTGGGTCAACCACACATATTAATTTTACCACTAGTAGGTGGTAGGCACTGAACTGCACGCTTTGAGAGATATAAGGATTAATGAGAAATGACAAAGGCCTGAAGGAGGTAGAACTCAAACACTCCTGAAAACACTCCGCAAAAATGCAGCTGTCCAGATTCTCTCCTGAACTACAGGAGGGCTCAAAGTTTAGTCTCTGATAAATGCTATTAGGAACTCTATTTCCCTCCACTATATAGCTCCTGTGCTTCCGCAAAAGAACGCAGAAGAAAGGGAGAGGGAGGCAGGAGGGTTTACTATTAGCCCATTTCAAAAGTATACTTTGTGTATTCTCTGGACCAGGTAAAACTGTTTCCACTTTGAATTGCAACTGTTCTCAGACAGGCAACAATATTGCCTTTTCTAACAATGTTGCCTTTTCTTTTGGACACCAGACACGCATGGGCACACATACACACACTCAGAAACTCTTTTAAATGCTCTCCAACCGCCGCTCGCCCACCCCCTCTGGCACAGACACAGCTTCCTTTGGCTGAACAGGCTCCGACCTCCTGCCGCCCCGCTTGCTCTGCCCCCAGTGCCAGCTATTTCCCGTCCTGAGTCTGCTCCTCCACCTCGACGACGACGCTTGGGTGGACGCTCTGGAGACACCTGGAATGTAATGTGTCGGAGAGCTCCTCATTCTCCAATCGATCTCGCACACGGCAAAATAAAGCATTTTCTTTTATACTCCAGTAGTTCCCACTGCCATGTTCTGCATGGCCTCTCCTGCTGTGTGACGTCTGTCTCCTGCCTCCTCATGCCTCGGTGTCTGCATGCGATTTTCTCTCCTCCACTCTCATCTCGCTCCCTCTGCACCCA
Organism: Murina feae; assembly: GCA_004026665.1. NCBI lineage: Eukaryota > Metazoa > Chordata > Mammalia > Chiroptera > Vespertilionidae > Murina > Murina feae. The sequence goes on from PVJC01000163.1 coordinate 61,143, forward strand.
GGCGCCTCTGCCTTGCTTCTGAACTGCTAAAAAGCCAGGTGCCCAACGCTAACTTCCTGGGGTTTGACAGCTACGCCCAATATTCCCTCCGGACCCATATCTTCAGGTTTCTTTTGCTTTTGAGGACATGACTCCCCAAAGTCATCTTCTGCAAAGCAAATCCCATTTCTCACTGAGCCGTGTTTCCTCACGGCAGAACGAACCAAAAACAACAGACGCTGCCAAGCACATGGAGAACTGGCCGCACCTGCTCTGCTGAAACGCGAGGGGCTTTCCAGGCTGAAAATGCCTGAACTGCCAACATTAGTCAACGCCACGGCTGCAGGCGGAACTCTGGCAGCTCAGGCTTAAATCACAGAGGGGACCTGGATGACACACTAGGCGGACATGCGCACAAGTCTGTCCCCACCACCAGGAAGTCAGCCCCAAGTTGCACATCCTACAGGAGGGCGTCTTTATCTGTGCCTGGGAGGGCGCGGCGGGCCTCTGTCCAAGGTCCTCCTCCCCTCTTCAAACGCTCCAGAAGGCCTGGGTGTGTCTTCTGTTCTGTCCCCAGGGCTTTACACACAGTGGCCTCAAATGTAGCCGAAAGACTGACTTTTGAGAGAGAAGCGCTCCGAAACGGTGGCTGCCCTGATGGAACGGACAGAGGGTAGCAGCCTTCACCGACACGCGCTGGGAGAAGCGTCTGGTTAACCAAGCGCAGGTAGGAATGCAAATCCAGGCTGCCAAGGAGCTCAGTCAAAGGGGCTGGCCTGTCAGCTGACCTGGGAATGAGAGAGGACGAGCCACCACGGGGGACTACCTCTGTGTCACATGGTTCGCAGACCAGCGCCCACTCGGTGATGGAGGACACCATGGCGCTCACCTGAGACGGCCGTGCAGGCGGGGAGAGGGGGAGAGAGTCGTGAAGAAAGACTCCGAGTCTCATGAGTGATAAAGGCAATTCTCTGCTGGGGACCATGCAGAGAAAAGAATCTCTCTTGGCTCAGCATGCATTTTTTTTTTTCCAGCAAGATCCAAAAATCCTGTGTACCATTGTAACCAGACTGCTTTAAAAATATTCTCTTTAGGTGAGCACAGTAGGGAAAAAGCAAAGGTAAAGTTATGCACACCTGCGACTCTTAGCACTCCTGAAAACCACCTCTGAGGGCTCGAGGATTTGATCTTTGCGCGTGCGCGCGCGCACACACGGTCCCCAGCCACCCACCCTGACCTAGCCTGTACAAGCAGTTAAAAGGGGAAGCCTGTTCCTTTAATTATGCCAATCGTGCGATGGGGAAGGCGCCAGTTGAGAAGGCATTTAAAGCAGATTGCCCCATTTAGGGAGATATGATTCTTGTAAATGAAGACTGGCACTTTTCCTAGACTGAAGGTTGCCCCGAATAACCAAGGAACAGGAAGGCCCTGCCCTGCCCGCGAGCTTCAACCTGACTTCAAGGACGGCCACCACCGGGAGCCAGGAGGGGGGGGGGGGCAGGGGGCCGCTAGAGGCCCAGCTGCCGCCTGCTCCGGCTTAGGACCCAGTCCTGGTTTCCGAGTTTACTCTCCTGAGACACCCACAGGAAGCACGGGGAGAGCTGGGAAGAGGCCGTGTGGCTCCCAGGGCCTTGTCCTTTCCCTTCAGGACCAGTTTAAGATGGTAGTGACTTTGCTCAGGTCTCCGCGATAGAAGCACAAGTGGTAGATGGTCCGTGAATGCTGTCACCCGTCTCTAGGCCAAGGCCTCCTGGGGGGGGGAGGGCGAGGAGCAGGCATTCTAGCACACCAGCACTACTCCATCCCCTCTGGGGAGAAATTGTGAAGGTCGCCTTGTCCGACCATCCATGCTCTATGGGGCTCGACTGTCCAGCAGTCCCAGAAAAAGGTGCTCATCCCGCACACCTCCGGGACCCAAGTAATCCGTCCCCCAGGACTGCCGGCCGGGATGGATCTGGGTTCAGCATGTCTCCCCACAGCTGGATCAACTCTGCTCCCTGCGGCTCTCAAATCATCGGTTCAAGCTGAATCCACAGCTACCTGTATTCTTTAATCCAACTGCCCTTCCGATATCGCTTCTATTTCACACAGTTCAATTCCTAATTAATTCCTTTCTGACAAATGTTTCCTTACAGCAAAGGCACATTCTTTGAACCATGCTCTCCCTTCCCCATCTCTCAGGCCACACACTGGGGAAATCAATCTGACGCCATCACCGATGAAGGAACAAATCAGTGGATGAATCAGTCTCTCACTCTTCCTCCTTCCCTGAACCCAGACATGCCTCATAAGGGTAATAATCATGTTAAAAGTCAGATATTTTGAACGAAATGGTGGCAATATAAAACTCCAGTATTGTCAGCCTCTAAATCTTCGGACAGTGCCCAAGCCTCCTACACACACACACACACACACACACACACACACACACACACCCTCAGCTATTACTATAATTAAATAGCCTTGTTCATATACTGACTTTAAAGCTAAGTAATCACTTCTTAATGTTTTTCTGACATGTAATTATTTCCCTCTTCCTATAAAATATATGTATTTCAGATATGCTCTCTTTAAAAAAAATTTTATTAAGACTTTTTTTCTTAGGCTTCTTTAGCTATTAAGCCCATGATTTCCCAAAGTCATCTCCTGTAAAACAAATCCTATTTCTCAATGAGCCATATTTCTTCAGTTTTAGGTTCACAGCAAAACTGAGCAGAGGTCCAGAAATCGCCCATATACCCCTTGCCTTCACATATGCTTCATCTATATGCTCTCCTAAGTATTCTTGAAGGCTAGCTTGAGACTCTAATCTTAATGGATAGCACTTTTCTCTATTGTTGAAAGTGATCTTTGTTCACACAACCACCTTATAAATATATATATTCTCCAAAAAAGTCTACACACCATTTGAATAATTATAAAGGCAGTGTTTATTAACATATAGTTCATTTTCAAAATTTAAAAGAAGCTACAGAAATGAATGCTTTCGTTAGTGTGTGCATATATTTTGGGGGACACCTGTATATACGTAAGTTGATCGATCTCGTTCAATCTCCCTATTCCCAGGCCCAGAACATCGTCACCTCGTTTCTCTTACATGTGTTACCAAGTCGTCTCAATCACAATAAAACCCAGGGTTTAATACCCTCCTCCGGAAAAGAGAAGGAGTCTCCTAGACATGTAACGGCCACTCTCGGGCATTCATTCTAATTTAAGAAAAAGTCACGCAGATTGTCACAAACGTGTATCATCTGGCGCTTTGGATTCACACATGACTTTCCTGGGGGGAAGGGAAGTGCCCTCTAATTAGGTTTTGCCTAGGGTAAAATAAAAATTAATTTATAACATTAAAATTGGAATTAAATTGATTTATAGATCACGTTTTAACTTTAAGAAGTGGAGGCGATCTAGATCTATAATAGACCAATCACTTGTTCACTAAGCATTTACTGAATGCCAAGTTTTGCCAGGCACTGGGGTAGGCACCACAGACTTAGAATCAAAAGCCCACTCCTGCCCTCATAAAATCTGTCCAGAGTGGGCAGCAGAAGGAAATGACATACATATGGAAGCCTGAGAATGGCAGCCACAGTGCAACACCACGTCAGCCCCCGGGGGTGGCTAGGATGAGTGCCGCATGCTCCTGGGTGAACCCTGGGAACACGAAGGGAGAGGAGCCAGGTGCAAACGACCCCATTGGTGTGAAGTCCCAGCACAGGGGGAAATTAGTGGTTTCTTGTGACAGAGGGGAGGGTGGGACTGAGCGATGCCTACTAATGGGCACAGGGTTTCTTTGTGGGGTGATGAAATGTTGTAAAATTAGATAGTAGTGCTGAGTGCCTAATTCTGTGAATATCCGTAAGCCACTGAACAGTACTCTTTAAATGGGTGAATTATGTGAATCACATCTCAATAAAGCGGTTAAAAATACATACGGAAATCAACAGTCTTCTTTTCTACAAACGACCAACAGAAGACAATGAAAGACTATTTATAGCATAAACTTAAGACATAGATAAACTATATACAGGAAACTTTAAAGAACACTGAGAAAAGAATGCATGAAAAGAAAACACGATCCTAGATAAGAAGACTCGGCCTTGTAAATGTTAATTTCCCGTGTAATTTATCAATATAATGTGATCTCAATGGAAATACCAACAGGTTTCTCTCTAAAATCAAGATATGTTGATTCTAAAGTTCCTATGGAAAAACACACAAAGAGGATAGCCAGGGAAACTCTAAAAAGGAAGAGCAATGAGGGAGAATTAGTCCTTTCAGACATAAACCCCCAAAATTAACAACAGTCTGACCCATGGAAAAATATATACAGCCCAGAAATTTATTATAAACTCCTACGGGAAAACATAAACTGTGTTTTCATAAATGATGTTGGGACAATTTAGTACTGGAAATATATAAATTTGGCTGCAAACCTCAGAACATAGTCTAGTATAAATACCAAATGAACCAAGATATAAATGGAAAAGATAAAATTACAAAAGTACCAGAAGGAACTTAAAAACCTTGAAATAGGAAATGTCTTTCTAACTCTGACTCAACATAAAGAAGCCATAACCAAAAACATAAAGTGAAATACATAAAATTAAATAGACTTTTGAAGGGCAAAAGACACCACTACAAGTGAACCAAAACATACACAACCAACTGGGAAAGAACATTTGCAGCTAATGTTACAGACAATATATAAAGAGCTCTTAGAAATAAAGAAGAAAAAGACCAACAGCATAGTAGGAAAATGTATAAAGTTCAAAACATAAAGCTCACATAAAAGTAAATATAAAATGACATTTAAACATATGAAAAGATGCTCAGGCTCACTTATAATAAATATAAATTAAAACTACATCAGAAGACCATATCTCACCCACCAACAAGAATCCAAAGGTTTGACAACAGATTCGAAGCAGTGCTCTTGGGAGATAGGCATGTTCATATACTGCTTGCATGAGAAGCTATGGCACAAAACCTAATAGGAGGAATCTGTCGATATCTATAAAAAATTACAGACGCACTTACCCTTTGACCATACAGTCCCACTTACAGGATTCCATCCCAGGCATGCACCAGCATGAGTATGAAGTGACTTGTATATAGGGTTAGCCATTACAGAGGATTTATAAAGAGCCAAGAACTGGACACAATCCAAAATATGTTAATGATTTATAACCATGGCATGTCAACAAAACGGAGTGCTTTATGGCCATAAGAAAGACTGAAGATAATCTCTACGAACTAATATAGAGAGGGCTTTGAAACATTGTTAAGAGGGGGTAAAAGTTACGATGTAAAACAATACACATAGTATGCTACCTTTTGTATAGTTAAAGGAGAATAAGAGTACACACACACTCTGAATCTGCAAAACGAAAGACACTAATAAAAATAATTATCTAGGAGGGAACAAAGTAAAAAGGGCAAGACTTCATTACGGATATCTTTTTTAAATGTTTTTATTGATTTTTAGAGAGAGAGGAAGGGAGAGGGATAGATAGAAACATCGATGAGAGAGAGGAACATCATCGATGGGCTGCCTCCTGCCAACACCCCTACTGGGGACTGAGCCACAACCGGCATGTGCCCTGACCAGGAATTGAACTGGTGACTTCTTGGTTCCTGGGTCTCAACCACTGAGCCACACCAGCTGAGCAATTACAGCTATCTTTATATATAGTTTACATTTAATTGTTTTAACTTTTGAACATAAAGAAATGGGGAGAGAATAACTACAAACTCCTATATACCTGTCATCTAGATCTTACATTGATAGTTTGGCCCTTTCAGTCATGCAAATGCAATACCTATCTCTAAACAGCTCAATTAAAAAATGTCTTAGCCCTGGCCTGTTTGGCTCACTGGATAGAAAGAGCATTGGCCCATGCACTGAAGGGTTGAGGTTTGGATAGCTGGCCAAGGGCACGTACTGGGTTGCGGGTTCAATCCCTGGCCCTGGTTGGGGCGTGAGCAGGAGACAACCAGTCAATGTGTCTCTTTCACAACCATCTTTCTCTCTTTCTCCCTACCTTTCTCCTCTTCCTCCCCTCCGTGCTCTCTAAAAAATCAATGGAGAAAATATCTTGGGTGAGGATTAACAGCAACAAAAACGTTTTACGCTGAAAAGAAACTGAAAGCTATGAGCCTAACCATATGTCAACGTGGTGACACAGTCACTCTGAGGAAGAATATATTTTTAGGGACTTTAGAACAAGGTTTTAATTACATAGCCTTAGCTGGGTGCATTCTAAGGACAAGACAAAAATAAGATGTATTAAATTTTCTCTGCAGTTTCAATACTTATAGTGATATAAACATTGGCATTTTGGAACTTGATTGTTACATTTATAGGTTAAAGAAGAAATGAAGGTTTTCTGTAGTGGAGAAAGGAGCTACACGGATAAGAGGAGAGCACAGGGGAACAAGAACTACATCGAACGTGTCCATCTGACTCTCAATTTGCAACAATATGCTGCACATTTTCTGGCTTTTGTCCACTGAAATCCTTGGAAATAAGTCACCTCTACTGCAATAACCACCCCTAATTAGAGACTGTGGTCTCTAATACCACTGTCCAACACCACAGAAAACTTCAAGACAACCGGGGCAATCACGCATGCCATTTAACAAGAAAGGTCAAGGAGCCAGCTGACGGAGTCTCACTGCCTGAGCCTGTAACAAAAAGATGAATGATTAAAACACACCAAATCAATTTTTTAAAAAATCTATGGCTGTATAATGAGAAAAAAGAAAAAAACTAATTTCTCACTATTTAAATGGCTATTACACAATTTCTTACTTCGAAAATTAATGATTCGAGGGAAAGCATTAGCAAAAATCCTGCCTTTCCAGTTAGAACTGTTATTTCACAGTAATCAGACGGCCCCGAGAGATGACGGGAAGCTCTACTTTAGCCAAGAAGCGGAGGAATTAGAAAAACATCATTTCACAAACCTTGATGATCATAGGAGTCGAGGCAAGAGCTAGCATTTGGGGCTAACACCATTCAGGAAACGGTCACTTTGCCAGTCATGCCGCACAGATCCCTTTCTGGTATCTCCTGCCAGGGGGTCCGTTTTAGCTTCACTAATAGTGAGTCACTGGGGGGGTGAGTGAAGCGCACAGTCACCTCTGGGATATTGTAGCCCCAAATGAGGAGCTTAACAGTCAAGCCTTTAGATACAGGCGATACGGGGGAAGGGGCATGACGCCCAGCACCGCCCTAAGCAAGCGGCCCCACTCATCTGGAGGGGGAGCGCAGCGCCTCCACAGGCAGGTGGAGAGGCTACAAGGAAGCTACAGCCAGATGCACTGCATGGTCCTCGATTAGATACCAATTTCAACAAACTGGCTTCCAAGAACATGTGGGGGCCAATTACAGAAATCTGAATATGGACAAGGAATGAGATGACCTTTATTGACATACAAGGGTGGAAACATATCACTTTGGGGGGATGGGGGGAGAGAAAGAAGAAAAAGTACATATGTATATGTGCATAGAAAAAGGGTGTAACGGTAATTTTTATTTATTTTAAACTTTAAAAAAGATATTTTTATTTATTTCAGAGAGGAAGGGAGAGGGAGAAGGGGATAGAAACATCAAAGATGGAGAGAATCATTGATCGGCTGCCTCCTGCACACCCCCTATTGGGGATCGAGCCCACAATCTAGGCATGTGCCCTTGGCCATAAAGGAACCCAGGATCCGTCGGGCCACAGGCTGACACTTTATCCACTGAGCAACACCGGCCAAGGCTGCTTCAGGGTCATTTTTTTTAAGAGAAGGAAAGAGAGCCAGGAATGAATTCTCTCTCATCATTGATGTTTCTCTCTCTCTCTCTCTCTCTCTCTCCCTCTCTGAAATAATATATAGCAGTGCCAAAATTCCTCCTCAAGCACACAGTGTCCCAATTCCCCGTGTGAAAACCTTACCGTGTTCAGAGAACCTGTAGGAGAAAAGGGAGGCTAACAGGCGTTATCAGGGTGGGGAACATACAGCCCATGGGCTGTATAAGGCTTGTGAAATCATTTGGTCTGGCCCTGCTACGGCATCAGGGTGAGTTAATTAAATGTTTCACCAAATACAGCAGGCTAATTTTTAAGTTGGTAATTTTGTATGGCCCTTGGCAGAAAATGGTTCCTCACCTGTGCTTTAAGGCAACATTCAAATCCCAGGGAGAAAACAAGGAACTAGAGAGAGCTGTTGTCAGAATCGCCCTTTTCACATCCATTTGTAAACTCACCAGGAGGGCTTTTCCCGTTAGTCATCACTCTCAACTGTAGAAGATGTGCTACATGCTCTAAATGGCGACTGTTAGGTTTCTCTATTGCAGCTTCAGACATAAACCTGTATAAGCAAAACTACATTGTACACACATCCCATTTAACAAGTTTTGGAAAGTGTCTGCAGTTTTTCTGAAGTCAACACGGGAACACAGAACACGTTCCTATCTTTAGAGTTTGCAGTCTAGTGGGGGAGGCGGGGGAAAGCAAATGAGCCCTGGTAAGTGGTGTCTCCAAACTCCGCATGTTATGAAGGGAAAGGAGGGCGTCCTGAGATCAGAAGAGGGGTGTGTAACTTACATTGGAGGAGGTGACATTTCGGTTATGACGGCAGAGTAGCAGCGAGCCAGGCTGGAGACAGCACTGGCCTGGAGGAGGCCAGGATGGGGCGCAGAGGGGGAGGCTGGCTACCAGGACATTGGAGAAGCTTGCAGGGGTCGGTCACATTGCAGCCATGCTATTCAGGATTTGGGATTTTATTCAGCGTGATGGGAAACAGTTGGGCATCTATAGGAGTGATCAGATCTAATCTACACTTAATGTCACCGTGGAAAGAGGCTCAAGGCTCAAGAATGGATGTGGGTGATAGGTCAGGGCTGTCAGATGAGACCTTACGGTGGGTTAGGCTGTGGGCTGTGGCAGGTCCAAACTACAGCCCAAGGGCCAATCCAGCCCAAAGCCTGTTTTTGTAAAGAAAGTTTTACTACGCAGTCCTGCCAGCTCATTTAGGCATTATCTACTTTTATGCATGTATGCTTTCACAGCTGCAGAGCCACGTGATTGCTAATGTCCATCTGGCCCACCAAGCCTACAATCCCTGCTATCTGTCCCTTTATGTAACGAGTTTGCTGACCACTGGACCAGCAGATGGCAGTTGAGAAGTGGACAGGTTCACCGCGTGCAGTTGGCATTCATTGTTCACGGATTCTGAAATTTGTAAGCTCTGAATCCGTACTAAAGAAGGTGCCTTCAACCCTTCATGGACATGTGCAAACTGTGGCGAGAAACCTGGGCCGCCCGATGCACATGCTCCCGGCTGAGGCCACACGAGGCTCCGCTCTCCTGTGAGCTCTGACATACCCGAGGCAAGTGTGCTTCCCACAGCCTCGTTACTACCACGTTTTTCACACTGTTGTTCAGGATTGAAAAATGACCCCCAAGCAGAGTGCTAAAGGGCTTTTAAGCACAAATAAGCGGTGATGTGCCTCACGGAAAAATATATGTCCTAGTCAACTTCATTCAGGCCTGAGCTGTGGTGGAATAGGCTTCGAGTTCAATATTAATGAATCAACTGTGGATTAAATAAAGGGTCTTCAACCGGAAACACACATAATAATGTATGGATCAGCTGATGAAACTATGACCAAAGGCTTGTAGGAAGCTAGCCTGGGAGCAACGGTTCTGTATTCGCTAATTCGGTGTCTGTAGCGACTTTAGAGAGCATATAACCACAGTGAAAAACAAGCATCGCTATATTTAGGAGGCAGAATCAACCCATTTGGGGGTGGATTACATGTGAAATGAAACGATTCGAGGATGGCTCTTGGGTTTCTGGTGTGCACTACCAGGGGGAAGACGATGCCATGCATGGAAGTAAAGAATTATGGAGGAGGTGCGCATTTCAGAGGGCTGACCAAGGTTTTTTTCTTTGTGTGTGTTAAGTTGGAGATGCCTGTGAGCTATCCAAATACAGATGTCAAGCAGGCTGTTGGCGTCAGGACCGGAACTCAGAAAAGAAGTCTAGGTACAATGTAAGGCTGGGAGTCACCACCATAGAGATGGTATCAAAAGCCTTTGGGAATCTCATGTCCTCTGGGAAGAGAGGGCGCAGGCCTGGGAGTGACGAGCAGCAGGGCTCCTTCCTGAGTGAACAGGCGGGTGAATTTAAACCTCTTTCTAGGGGGTTTGACTTAATACAGAAATACCCCGGGGAGGAAGGTAATATGGTTACGGACAGAGAGACCCCTACACGTGTTCACACTCCTTGTCCCAGTAATTATGCTTTGGAGAACCTATCCTAAAACTCAGATACCCTTTAAGATTACAGGGAGCAACACTCAGGGTAAGACAGCAAGAGCCTGAGCATCTGGGGAATGCTACACCGAAAAACTCGTTCTTCCTCCGTGACTTCTTCTAAGTCTACGCTTAGACACTTCAACCCCTGTGGACGTTTAATAAAGATCCACCTCTACTTACTTCGAGTTTTTAAAACAATGGATTGTCTACTGATAATGCACACTGCTTCAGGGTGAGGGTTCTTACCTGCTTCGTTCATTGCTGTACCCCCAGCAAGTAGAACGGTTCCTGGAATATCTCTCATGTGCTCAACAGACTCTTGTTAAATTTAACATTTTAATCAGGTAGAATGTATGTTGATATGATGATGTGAGGTGAAGACACCCACTGAGATTCTTCGAGTGGCTATCACATGGTCCCCTTCCCATTTGTCAAACCAGGTTTCCTCCCTGCATGCGGCGAGGCGCCTCCTCCATCACCATTAAGTGCCTGCAGACCACAGGGCCTTCAGTGAGGGGGCTGTCCATCGGGGCCCGACTGGAAGCTTTCCAGTTGGCAGGAACACGTGGTAGAGAGCTCGCCCACTCCCTCCTTTTCATCTTTCAGACCTGACTATTCCATGCCCAGCTCCTTAGCTTTCAAGACCGGCAGGACTCAGTTTCTTGAACTCTGAAACATTTATTCAGATTCCACCCTTTATCCACACATTCCACTCCCTTATCTAGGAAGGGGTTGGGGAGACTTTCCACCTTGTAGCTAGAGCCTGTGGTCAGGGGTGTGAGCTCTGGATCCAGGTTGCCTGGGGCCAATATCAAGCTCTGCCACCTTCGTGCTGTGGCACCCCCACCCCCACCCCCATGCCTCAGCAACACAGAACTGCAGCAGAACCTACTGGTGGCATCACTACAGGATTCGATGAATTAATACACATGAAACTTGAGAACAGAACTGCCATGGCCAGGGCTCGGGAAGTATCAGCTCTTAGCATCTTTTCCTGGCATTTTTTTTCTTAGAGGTCTCAGGAAGCTTATTCTCAGATATTGTATGTTTTGGGTTTATGGCTTGGCTGTCCTTTACAGAACCCCTCCTATGTGCCAGCCACGGGCCTCATGTGATCCTGTGTGGCAACGAGGAGAGAGATGGGACAGCAGGACCTCAGGGAATGTGTGTTTGTGACATTACCACACCAGCCGCATCAGTGCCCACTACAGTGGCCCCTTCTCCAAGGATCTCAATTGCGTGTCTCCTTGTTGTATACTGCACAGACCTCTGTACCTTACCTGTGGGGAGCAAGGTAACCAGCCACTCAAGAGAAGAGCATGCTTTGGTATCAGGTGGGTCCAAGCCCAGCCTCTACCAGCTACTGCTTATGAGACCTTGGACGTGTAATTTAATATCTCTAAGCCTCAATTTCCCCTCCTGTAAACAGAGAAAATCATAGAGCTCTTGATGGTAGTTAATAACAACATCTCATTATCGTGAGTATGCTATCTGCCCATTCTATTCTGGGACTCAGGGCCATGATGGATGAACTATAGACTGACTGGCCCTGGGAGAAGAGAAAGTAGAACCGGCATTTACGACAGGCCTGGAGGAGTTGGGGGTCTCCACTCTCCTGGAGCCAGAGTCTGGAAGGCCGGAGGCTGGATCTGCTTCATGTCCTATGGCTTCAAGAAGTCAAGGCCACAAAAGGCAGTTGAGCTGTAAATAATGCTAATGCCAGGAAAGTTTTAATAAAAACAACTCCTTCTGATTTTAAACACAGCCTGCTTTTTTCATTCTGAGTGCATCCTTCTAAGATAGGGGTTCTCCATCAGAAATGCAAATTCTCAAGCTCCACCCCAGAAGTAGGGCACGGACGCTGAAGGCGGGGCCCAGGGTTCTGGTTTAACAAACCCTCCAGGTGACTGACAATTAGCAGAGTTGGAGAACCACTTCTCCACATAGTTTCACTGTGAGAGGAACATAAATGGTATCGAGCTTTTCTGAGCAGGCAACAGGAAATGGGTCTGTTTCATCAACTCCGCTTTATGCAGCAACCGTAAGTATAAGATCAAGGCTGAGGAGGGAAAAGGGGGCAGAGCAGTGTATCCAGTGGAGCAATCACCAGCCATGACTTGTATAAACAGGAAGCATTTCAAGTTGCCTCTGTTGCCCAAGTTCTCACAGCAAGAAGCCCCCTCATCACCACCACCCTTAGAAGAGGGCATCAGGGGCCCCAAGCGTGGACCCTATAGTTCAAGGTGCCAGCCACACCTCTCCCCAAGGGGAGATGAGTCCCCAGTCAGGAGGTGAGCCCACTCCTACCATGCTCCAGGTTCCTGGGAATCCAGCCCAAAAGGCCTCGCGCCCACTCCCAGGCCTTCCCCAGGGCCTCTGAGTGCACACTGGGCTTGAGCAGGCCTTCCCCAGGTTCATAGATTGGACACCCAAACCAGGGGTAAAGAGGGAGCCTTGTTTCGCACTGCAGCCCCAGGTCTCACCAATGTCGAGCAAGCCCAACCCTTAGTGTGTATCTGTGTGTTCAAATACGTATTTAGTTTACTATTCTGGACAGAGCACACCAACAGGATCTAATTTGGGGTCAGAACACCATGCCTGCAACAGGACAGGTCTCCCACTTCGGATCTGTCAATGGGGAAAAACGACTCCCACAGGTACCTGGGGAAGCCACTCAGTGACTGAAAGGGCTCTGAGGCCCAGTGGCTCACGTCACCATGGTATTGGTTCCTTTTCCGGGATTTCTTTTCCTAGTTAATAAGTGGTCCATGGTGACAAGCTGCGACTTTCTCAGGGAAACATAGAGAACAACTTCCTAACAGAAGACCCTCTAAACACTGGTGCTGAGGGGGTGTGGCCTTGCTTTCCTTAGGCAAGGGGGTCATCCTCCCTCTGCCTGGGCTCAGCGAGGCACCGTGGGCCCCTTATGGGCCTGGGGGAGAGCCTACCAGCTCTGCAGAAGCAATACCACGTGTTGCCAACACCAGCAAGCTTCCCTGACCCCGTATCACCACCATAAGGGGAGGGAGGAGGAGAGTGAAAGGAACAAATATTTACTGAACCCCTGGGTCAGGCATGCTGAGACGTGCTCTATGCATTTTCTCCTGTGACCCCAACAGCTGCCCAGTTCCATCGCTATGGTGCTCACGCCTTCCACCACACCTCGCGGCCTCCCAGCATGGCTCGCCCTCTTGGCTGCCTAATTCCTCCTATTATAGCCGGGCCAGGAAAAATTACCTTGTTCAAGTATCATTTTGATGATAGTGGTCCCCTTCTCCCTCTACACTATAAGAAGTCTCCTGAATTAGAACCCCTTTAAACCTTTCAACAGCTGATCCCAAACACCCAGTGTTCCCATCTGCTGGTCTATTTTGTGCTTACCACTCCAGCCAAGCAAAAATTACTCCGCAAATGAATTCCATCATGCCCTCTGCTCATTCACCTTGTTAAACCAGAACAAGAGCCGTGTCTCTTTGTAGAGGAACACCTCATTTATCCGGGCTCTATGGAAATCAGCTGCACCACAAAAACTGATCTACATAAATTAATTCTCTTTCTTTCAGAAATGTAACCCTTTAAAGTGGCCTTAAGTCCTTTTTGGAACAAGTCATGGGATAATCAAATGAAAGAGATTCTTTATTTTAGCCATTTTCTAATAGACACATTTCTCTAATACATTAGAGAACCTCCCAGTCTCCGTTAACAGAATCTAATGAATATCGATTAATCTCTTCCTGATGGTGCAGGTCATGCTTAATGAATAACAGCAACCACAGTGTGCTGGAGCTGGAGCTGTAAGCGGCTCAGGGGGTAAAGCTGAATGCATGCGTGTGTGTGCATGTGTGCGCGTGTGTGCACTCTGTCTCCATCTCTCCTCACCTGTTACAGTTCCCCTGAAACATACCTTCCCACAGAAGCTCCTGCTATCAGCCTAGGTTCTCGTGAGTAGATGCCATTGCAGAGGATTTGGGGGGAGGGGAGTGAAGGAGGTGTAACCTACTGCCTTTCTGCATAATTTCAAGAATTTACATGCTGGTTTTTGTCAGTCTATAAATTCCTCATTAGAGAAAAAAACAATAAAAAAATTAAAAAAAAGAACACATTTCCACAACAGCAACAAACCAGAGTTTTCCAAATTTCCTTACCATGTGACTTTCAACAGGATTCCAGGAACACATACCATCGAAATGTGCTTCTTTAATGCTACGAAATGAGAAGTTCTCTGTAGAACTGGCATGATGGATCCCTTTCTTATGCTAAGCCCTTGGAAAAATCATTTTACATTGTAACAATTCCATTGGCTGAACCAAGGTGGTAATATTGATTGATGTGGAGGAAAATAGTAAAAATACAGGAACAAGCCACATTTCATTAGGATGCAATCTGTAACTGCGTGAACCCAAAGTGCTTTTCCCACCCAATGTTAGGGCAACTTCCACAATCCTTCACTGAGGACGGAAAGCCGAACCTGGGGTGGGGAAGGGAGCGGGGGCGGGGGGAGTCCTTGTCCACTCATATATTAAACTGCATTCTTATTGTGAGAACAAAGGTTTTATAACATCTGCAGCATTAGCACATGCAAGAGCGAATCAATCTTCCTAGTAATTTTGCTCAAACGCGGTGGCATTTAATTAACCAAAACCTACTAGAGCAAAAGAAGTTAGGCAAGAATTGCTAAAACACTGCAAATCTGTTCGGCGCTGTGTGCAGAAATAAGTGGCTGCAAAACCACAAAATTATTTTGCAGTTTTAAAGCCTTGCTCCCCCCTTTTTTTTAAATTGGATTTTGCCGTTTCAAAGGCTTGCTCCTTTTTTTATTTTTAAGTTGGCAACTATTTTATACTGGCTTACTTTCTAATGCAAAGTCATCCGCTAGAAAACCCCAAGCTGAATGGCTTTGTCTGTCATGTCTTTTGCCTTTTTCATTGGCTTCGGACCAGAGAGAGGGAGGAACTCCTACTGCCAGTCTGACTTGTAACCATTCTCGTGACACCTAGCTCACTTGCGGCAGAGAACCTGGTGAAACAGGTATGGCTTTAGCTGACTCCAAATCTGTAAAGGATCTGACTGACTGTCCTAAGTCTGGATGAATGGATGTTACACTGAATCATTGAGATTCTTCTGTGTGCTCTTCTCCTCCTCTTTCAAGAGTAATTCACATGCTTATACTTATGCCCTCTGTATTCTGTCGGTCAGATCTGCAGGAGGAAACAGAGGTTCTAAAAGAGCTGGAAGCAGACGGGTGAAATTCAAAGTAACGAAGCTTAGATTCCAAGAGCAATCGGAAGACGGCATTATCTGGGGTGAGGGATGCTTAGACACGAGTACAGGAAACATACTCAGGACCAAGGTGAAAGCCAGGTAGCAGAGGTCACCAACCCAGGGCTGGCGGGATGCTCAGTTATTACTCAGGTACTATGTTAAAGGAAGTCAAGGTGACAAATATTTATGAAGCGCCTCCTGGGCTCCAGGAACTGCCCCGCTGCTGTAGGGGATACAAAGAGGAATCAGATTTGGTTCTTGCTCTCCAGGGGCTCACAATGATGCAAGAACCCTGAAGTCTTTTTCTTGTACACAGTGTGCTAATGAGACCAGTATTAAAGGCCTGTATTCAGTTCTGATCACCACCATTTGTTTTTAATATGGAGAAACCAGAGCATCCAGGAGGGAGAGAACACAACACAGGCCCTGTGAGGACAGGGCTAGAGACCCATTTATTACCTTCAAGTGTACGAAAGGTTTTAGAGAAAGGACCTTCGTAAAAGAAAACGGGTTTGGAGGACAGCAGGCGAGATTTCAGGCCGGGAATTTCTTGACAATCAGGTTTACAGAATACTGGAATTAGTCAGAGGGAGTTACTAGTGTGGCCTTTTCCTGGAAATTCTTTTCTCTGATAACCTGATCGTTTCAGTCAAGAACATTCACCTCCCTGAAGCGAGAGGGTGAACGCTATTTCTCCCAAGGTCCTCTCCTGCTCTGGCTCCAAGCTCCCAAGAGGCAGACCTGGGCTTTCTTCTCCTTTACCTCCTTGCCTGAGTGATCTGCTGAGTGACCACCAATCCATACCTCCACCAACAAGTGTCGCAAACTACCTGGGATGCAAGACCTCAGCCAGGCAGCAGAGCCAGGAATTAATCTTCCAGCAGCCACGTATGATGCAAGGGTCCGTTCATAACAGCCTGCGATGCTAAATACCCAAAACAAAGAGTCTCCAAGCAGCATGTGCGCATTTGAAATATATTTGCATTCATAAGGATATAAAATGTAAGGAACGAAACGGGAGAACAAAATCTGCAAACTACAGGTGGTCATTTCTAAGGGAATTTGTCGTAGGTATTCTATACGTTCAGTGATAAATTCTGATTCCAAATAAAGAAAATATTTCAAGAGAAAAGAAGGAAATGGCATCTTCCCTTTATACAAGGGGTGGGGAACCTTTTTCTGCCAAGGGTCATTTGAATATTTATAATATCATTTGCAGACCATACAAAATCACCAACTTAAAAATTAGCCTGCTAGATTTAGTCAAACATTTAACGTACTCACCCCTAATGCCTTACCAGGGCCAGCCTTACATGGCCCATGGGCTGGACATTCCTCACCCCTGCTTTACACCTTAAGAAACATTAACAGATGAAAATGATGAACTGGCACACACACATACACACACATGAGGAAAACACGCACCTGGAGTCAGACCGTGGGCTGGTGAGCCCATGTTTAGTTCTGACTTTGACTTCTCGTACCCCCTGAATTCCTCGAGGACAGGAGCCCCACATACATGTTTGTCAAAGCAGTGCCCTACCTGTAAAGTAAGGTGGCAGTGCCCACCTCTTGGGTCTGCTAGGAAGACAAGTCAACGCGGGTAGAGAGTACAGCACAAACTAAGTGGGGTCTAAGTCACAACTATCACTATGAACTTCAGGTGTGCCCCTTTCTTTTAGAGAAAAAATAAAGACCCTCCTATTTACTCCAGGTTTTCAGTTTCCTTTTTCTTTTCCCCCCAATAGGGTATTGACATACGAACTTGACATTCTGAGCTTGGGCGGTTCAGGTTCACACTTGGTGGTGATTACTACAGTCAGCTCGCATTATTCTGAATCCTGTCTTTGACAGCAACCTGAAGTGCTTGAATTGTCAACATGAGACTTCCAGAAAGTGCTGGCAAAATATCTGCTCAGAGAACAACAAAAAATACCTGTTCAGAGAATAAAAAAAAGGTTCACATATCATATCCTCTTGATCATCCCTACTTTGTTCCACCTAAACCTCGAAGGTGGTTTCCTAAGACTGGTTTCTCTGAGAGGAAGAAGGAAGGGAGAAATGAAAGAACATACAGAATAAAATATGAAGACTATGAGCAGCTGAAGCTTGCTTAAAGCACCAACTTTCTTTTGTAGGAAAATGATGTGGCATGCACGGCGAGCCTGCAGGCGCTGGCTCGTGGGTGGGTGGGTGGGGGCCTCCCCTCGGAGGAGGCCCTTGGTAACCAGCCCTCCTGCCCTGGCCTGCTGCCTGGGTTAGGAATGGATCCTGATGAAGGGCAAAGGTCATACCTTCCAGACTTTGGGATGCTTTCCCAGAGGCACAGCTGCAGCCTCGAAACTAGTCCACAGGCTTGCCTCCTCGTTTTTAAAGTGGCACAGCATGTGCCTCTGCGGATGAGAAATTCTCCACCTGAAACCACAGGCAGCTCAGTGGGAGTCACGGATCTGGGAAGGTCACAGAGGGGGTCAAAAAGGACTCTTTATTCTGTGGCCAGAGGGGGCTTATTGTTGCTGATGCCCAAACTGGAAAAGGAATGGCAGGAGATTAATAATTGAAATGTTGCTATTATTGGTTTTCTAAACTGTAGGTTATTCTTTCCCTGGAGTCATCATGCCAGCAAGCAGCTCAAAAGATGGAGGGATTGAACACGCACTGAGAAAACGCCCACCACAGTCGGCACTTTCCATCCACTTGTTTCCAAATGTGAGAAGTTCGGCAACACGGACCGAGTCATATGCCAGCTCCCCCCGATTCAGATATTGTACCGCACTGCCCAGAACTGAGGTGACATTAACGAGGCTTGATTCACAACTCAGATGTGGTGAGAATGAAGACAACATTTACACTTACTCATTTAAAACACATAACACACAAACACAAGAAAAGATATTTCAGAACATGTGTCATCAAATTATTTTAGTGGAAGATGATTCAGAACCCACTTCTTGGTAGGCATCTTGGTAGGTGTGTTCAGGCCCATCCGGTGGTAGATTTCAACACTCTGGGGAAGTCTGACTGTGTAAGTAGTCAACGTGGCTCATCTCAGGTACATTAGAGCATAACTAACTTGGAATTCAGGGTCTTCTCCTTCAGAACCTGTGGCAACACAGACCTATGCAGGTGGCCTTTGCACTACATGTTGAAAAAAGCCTCACTAAGCAAGTCGATGGAGTAACCAACAATTGTGAGGCAAATGTTTAACCTTCTAAAGAAAACAAACCTTTTTCAAGAAGTTGAACTTAATCAGTACCAAGCCACCGAAATCTAATGTGCTATTTATAAACCTATCCTTAGGAGCAAATTGTGGAAGACTGATTACACTCTGCCACCCAGTAATTCGCATTAGCAAACATGCCCTGTTTGGAAGACAGCATTTCTCTCTACACATCGGGCAGTTCCGAATGCTCCCCTCATGCACCCAGGTTTTTAGCCAATATCCCAGCTTGGGGCCACTGCACCCCATTTAAACAAATGCACACTCCTGAATCCCAGCTGAAATGCCCACCTGTCTCCTGAGAAGAACCCTAGGCCTGATGTTTTAGTAGCATAAGAACAATCAGAAGTCATTCTTCCTGGAGAATTCTTCCACAGGAAAATTCCTGCTCCTTCTGGACACACACAGGGAGCCCCCGTGTGGGATCTGGTAAAAGTCAGGCTCACTGAAGCCAGCAGGTATCGCCAAGGAGGGAGAAGGAGGTCACTGGAGTCTCGAAAGCACTCATCACAGTGAGTGAAAGGAGGTTCCCGCGATACAATCCTTGACTCTGGAGGTCACTTGTCTGTTTTAGAGCGTGACCAACAGCCTCTTTCAATAAGACCCTGGACCTGTGCAGAGGGATACTAAACTGGTTGAGGAGGGGAGAAGAGGAAGACTAGGAAGAGGATTACAGGGAGGCACAGGGACACTGAAGAATCGAAGGGTACAAAGCCTAGGAATAAATAAGAGAGCATACAAGCAAGATGGAGGGAAGCTCAGGGTTGAAAGCAGTGACCAGGGAGATCGCCTGGGACAGGGAGGGAAGGCTTGCAAATAAAACCTGCACTCCCGAGACCTCTGAGGTCCCTAATCAGTCTTCAACCACAACACCTTGCACACCCACAGTCCTGTATCTGGGGTGAGGCACTAGAAGAACACTGTAGAAAGAACGGGAGTGCCCAGGCTTAGCCCCAGGGGTCGGGCCTACCTTCCACATGGATTTAGAACGAAAGGAACAGGAGGAGAACAGTGCAGTTCCCAAGCTGGCTTTCCACAAAGTTGACAAAATACATCCCAACCCACACACCCAGCCCCTGGGAAAGGGAAAGCGGCCTCTGAATTCAGTGCCAAGTTTCTTCTCTAATGCTCACCCGGAGTGTCCAGCAGAGGGAGTCCCAAGGAGGCACTTCATCAAGAGAAAACTGTTTCATTTGAACACTCCACAGACAGTGGGAGCATTGACGGCAGCCCCCTCCCATAGACACAGACGAACAATGAATGCCCGACATGGGTTCTCCTAGCATGCCACAGAGCCACCGGCTCCTCTGTGCTGCGTGGTGGAGCGATCAGAAATTGCGTTTTGTTTTGTCGAATGGTTAAATGGCCCCTGTGTTCTTCAGAATCAAAGAGGAAAGCCCCTGGAATAACATCTCTCTGTTGCCTTCTAAACAGCCCCTTTGTTTCCAAGAGAGTCTAGAAAAAAAATATTTACAGTCCATAGGTTATTTACAGCCTCGCTACCCGGGGCCTGACTGGTAACTTTATTCCACCCCAGAAACCTAATTCATTTGGAGCCCTGGAACTAATAACAGATTTTCTTTCCAGATAAGTTTTTTTTTTTTTTTAAATCTGCCTCTTACAACAAAGATAAAACTATTAACGCGTTCCCTGTTTCACTGGCCACCACTGTTCCCTGGATTTACGCAAGGATTAAAATCGCCTCTCCTCACCCCTCCTCTCTGCTTCACACAAACCCTTTCCCCCTCTCCTTTGCTGTTTCATCCACAGAATCTCTGCACAAAACCGAACGAAAGCCAGATGGACCGCCGCTAAAAGTATGGAAAGGCTGCCGTTCCGATGATTTCATGGGAAAAACATTTTCACGATGAAAAAGATTGAAAAATCAGGCCCACTCGGGTCTAGAATTCCTCCCACCACGAGCACACAAAAACACACCGAAGTGTAAAAAACTTAGTTGGTTCTGGTTGGATTTCTGGCTGGAAACTGACAGAAGAACTGACGGAAGCAAAAAAAAAAAAAGAAAAAGAAAACGAGAGGGAGGGAGGGCAGGGACGCGAAGCGCTTTCGCCCTGCGTTTCCTTTCTTCGCAGAGACAGTCCGGCCCGCCGAGGCGCCCGGCGCAGGTGAAGGTGCGCCACGCACGGCGCCCGCGCCCCTCCGGGGAGACGTCCTGGCCGCCTCCCCAACTTGAAACCCTCAACTACATTTTCTCTCCACACACGTCGATGCGGGGAGACCTCAGGCTGTTTCATTGTTCTGCCCGGGTCCGACTCGGACTTTCCGCCCCCCCCTCCCCCGCCGACCCCCTTCTCCTCGCCCAGCCCCGCGCATTCCGATCCCACAGGCCCCCAACCCGGCGGCTCGCGGAGGAGAAAGGAGCGCGCGGGTGGGAGCGGGGACGAACGGAAAGGGAGCTGCGAGGACCGAGTGGAAAGGCGACCACCCGAAAGGTAATCTTCGGCGGGTGGGGGATGAAAGCTACACCCATCACCTTGATTTATTACAAATAAATAAAGAGCACAACCACGGGACCCGTCTTTTCCCGGCGCCCCCTCCCCATTTCTTTTCTTCGGGCAGCAAACCCACCCTCGCACCCCCGCCCCCTCCACCCTGGAAATAAGATCCTGTTAAATTCCGGATCCCGGCCGTTTTCTGGGCAGGGGAGGGGATGGAGGGGATGAAGGGGAGGGGATGGAGGGAGCGGAGGGGATGGAGGGGAGGGGTCCGAGCCGGTGGAGCCCGGGGGTGGGGCGCGGGGGCCGGGCGCCGGGGCTGCGGACCCGGGGCTGCCGGGCAAGGGGCCGCGGGCAGAACAAAGCTGCGGGGGCCGCGGGCGAGCGGGTCGGCGGGCGGGCGCCCCTTACCTTCGTACACGGGGGCCATCGGGGCCGGGGTGTCCGCGATTCATGGCAACGGAGAAGGGATCGCGGCGCGCGAGCTCGGCCCCCCCAGCCTCAGTCGGAATCTGCCATCTTGAGCCTGTGTCTCCGCTCTCGGCGCAGCCGGGGCCGCCGGCGGCCGCATCACCGCCTCACTTGGCCGGAGCCGGGGGGAGAGAGCCGGGCGCCGCCGCCGCCGCGGCCCGGGCCCTGCGCGGGGCTCCGGGGCGGCCGGGGGGCGCAGCGGCGGAGGCCGAGGGGCCGAGCGGCCGCGGCCCCCGAGCGGGTCCGCGGTGGGGCGGGAGCCGGGGCGGGCAGCGCGCGGCCAGTCCCCGGCCGGAGCTCAGCTCAGCATGGCTGTGTGTGGGGGCTTCGGCAAAAGTTGCACGGGAGGCGGAGGGGCGGGAGCAGCCGGGAGGAGGGGCGGGGGGCGGGAGCCGGGGGGCGGGGAGCGGCGGGGCGCGAGCGAGCCGGGGAGCGGAGTCCGCGCGCAATCGAGCGCCGATGGCACGGATGCGAGGCGGGGAAGGCCGAGCCGAGGGCAGAGCGGCGGGCCGGGCCGGGGGCGGGGCCGGGCCGGGGCGGGGCAGCGGCGATTAAAGGGAGCGGAGGCGGCTCGGGAGGGCGAGGGGTGCCCACCGGTCCGTGCTGCCTGGCAGAGGGGAGCCGGGGGCCCGGGCAGCGCCAGAACTTTGCGCGTGTGCGCGCGCGCACTGGGGCGGGAGGGGCGCGCACTAGACGCGGGCGCCGGCCGGCAGCGTCTGCCGCTGTCGCACCTGGTGGGCGCTCCCTGTCCGAGGTGTGGAGGGAATGAGTGAAGGAGCGGGCGCCCGCCGTCCCCGAAGGAGGATGAGTGAGTGGAGGAGCTTGACATCCGTAGGAGAAAAATAAAAGAAAATAAATAAATAAATACATTCATAGCAGGTCAAAGCTGCGGAAGCCATTCATTCCGGGGACGCGTAAGGAATGCAGCACGCGGTGGTGGCTGCGGGAACCCGGTTTCCTTATCCTCACGCCCACAGGGTCCTTACAGGCTCTTCCATCACCTGGACAGTCCCTGCCGACTCGTTCCCAGGCCTCTGCCCTTCTGAGCGGAACCTTCGCAGGCCTTTGCTTTCTCCCATCAAGCCTGCAAGGAAACCTTCTCCCAACTCCCCAGCCAGAGCCTCTCCAGGTTCACTTCTGCAGGCCTTCCTGGACTCAGTGACAGGACGCGCCGGCATGGCCTTCGAATTAAGAGGAGTGTCCTGTTAGACAGAGCTTTGGAAACTGGGTCGTGACAACAATCGATCATGAAAGAAATTCAGTAGATGGCAATCAGCTTTAAAAAAATGAAATGTATCAGTAAAAAAAATTAGGATCCATTGCCCTTGGTAAGGGTAACTGATTGCATAAACCTCTCTCTTTTTAAATGTATTTTATTGATTTTTTACAGAGAGGAAGGGAGATGGAGAGAGATAGAGAGTTAGAAACATCGATTAGAGAGAACCTCCTACTGGGGATGTGCCCGAAATCAAAGTACCTGACCCTGATCAGAACTGAACCTGGGACCTTCAGTCTGCAGGCTGACGCTGTATCCACTGAGCCAAACCGTTTCCGTTATATATACTGGACAACCGTACTGTAAATTGTACGTCCTAATACTGAAAGTCATGGATGAAAAAAGTTTAAAATCTGTGTTTGGGGGTGTATAATAATGATTTCTAATACGGTACTAACTTTCCTAAAACCAAACCTGTTATATTCTCACTACCACTTATCATTCCTAACCATACCCAGTGACTCCACCCTCGCCAAACTCCTAAAAAAAAAGAAGAAGAAGAAGAAAGAAAGAAAAAAGACAAGCCCTTTCATACATCTTCCTAGTTTTGCTAGTGGCACATCATTCCCAATTCATATCAAGATGACCTTAGACGCTGCCATCTTCCTTGTCCCCATATTAAATGCTACTCTTCCTATCGCTTCTCTTAGCCTGCCATTCACATTTGCAGGTTCCTAGAAACCATTGCTAGAACAGGACTCAGAGGTCTTCCGGACCAGCCCTACCCTTTTAAAATTGAAGGAATGAGGTCCAAAGAAATGAAATAGAACGCCCAGGGTTACACAGAATTAAGTCTTAGGGCACAGCTCTTGGCTCCCACGCTGGTGTTCTTTGCTTCACACCACTCATTCATCCCTTCCTTTCTGTCCCCCCTGCCATCCTTACCTGGTCTCAGCACAGTTCACATAAGCACCACCACCTTCCTAACACAGTTCTGCCCATGCCAGGCTCCTGCTCACGTGTGACAAGGACTCAACCTCTGCACACAGGGCTGAGGTTACTGGCTCCTTGGCTCTTAGTCAAGGCAGGCAAGCCCTGACTTACCTTTCCAAGCGCATGAGTTCAACAAGTCTCTGCCTCTCCAGCCAGACTGGTTTACCCGTGGTCCTCTGCCAGCCTAGGCCATCTGGACCTCTGTCTTTGCCTAGGCTGCTACTTTCCTACCAACAGTGCCTTCTCCATCTTCGCTTTTTAACCAGAGTCTACCTGTGTCCAAGGTAGCATGAGATTAAGACAGACTTGGGTTCCGATCCCAGCTCTTCCACTTAGTAGCTGTGTGAATTAGTCAAATTGCTTAACTTCTCAGACCTTCAGTTTTTGTATCTCAATTATAATGAAAACGGTAATAAGCCTCTATCACGACCTTGTCAATGTAAGAAATGTTCAAACCTTTTCTATGAGTTTATGTGAATCAAACTGATGACATATGCTGGGGAGCAAGATCTCAGATACTCTGGAGAATAATAGTTTTGTAGCTTCTTGCATGCATTTGAAATTAAGAAGGAAACGTAAGGAAGATTATGTGGAGGTGGGAGAAAGCCAGGCAGAACTTGGATTACAGGATAGTTGACAGTTAACAAGAGTATGTGCTCTCTTGAGGGTTAATGCCTCTTCCTGGGGACAGGGCTGGCTTAAAACTTTTCACTAAAACAGTTGTAGGCTGGGGTGTAACTACCCACCATGGCCAGCCCAGTTAGAAATTTATGATCAGCTTATCCTGTGAGGTCACTTCCCATAGAACCACCCCCCACTCTTTTTTATCCACAACCTTTACCATAAAGGTATTATCTCTCCTCCCCTTTCTCCCCCCTATTGTCTGTGCCCATGGAGCCTATATGTACATAAGGTCTTTGGTTGAACTCTTCCCACCCACCCCCCTTTCCTGCCTCCCCTCTGAGATTCCCCAGCCTGTCCCATGCATCATCAGTTTCACTCTCCGGCACCCATCCCCCCCTCTGTGCTCTCAAAATTCCTGCGCTAAAATCCTAGCCCCCAGTGCCTCTACAGGTGACTGTTTTGGGAAGGAAGTTCTTTAAAGAGATAATTAAGTTAAACTGTCATGGGTGTGGTGGTGGGGCTAATCCAATATCACTGGTGTTCTTGTAAGAAGAGAATTAGAATGCAGAGACATAGAGAGACCATGTGAAGATATGGGGTGAAGGCAGCCATCTGTAAGCCAAGAAGAGAGGCCTCAGAAGAAACCAAGCCTGCTGATCCTTTGATCTCAGACTTCTAGCTTCCAGAATTGTGAGAAAATAAATTTCGGTTGTTGAAGCCAGGCAGTCTGTGATGCTGTGTTATGGCAGCCCTAGCAAACTGATTCACCCCATAGAAGGTGAACTAGCATGAAGAAAGACCATGCTCTGCCAGGTAGCTCACTCGGTTGAGCGTGGTCCCATGCACCAGAAGGCTGCTGGTTTGATTCCCAATCAGGGCACAGGCCTGGGTTCCAGATCTGATCCTTGGTTGGGGTCTGTGTGGGAGGTGACTGATGGATGTTTCTCTCTCTTTCCCTTCCTCTGTCTCTAAAAATCAATCAATAAATAAAAACATACTAAAATGAGGAAAGATCACCTGTGTGACCTGAAAACATCTTGAGAGTAGCCTCCAGAGAAAAGGGCGCCAGAGGAGTCCCACCTCCTCTTCAGACCTCGGTGACTAAAGCTGTACCTATGTATGTGCGGCACCATTCAGTCGAGCCCCAGCTGGTTTGGCTCAGTGGATAGAGCGTCGGCCTGCGGACTGAAGGGTCTGGGTTCGATTCTGGTCAGGGACACATGCCCGGGTTACAAGCCTGGTCCCCAGCAGGGGCCATGCAGGAGGCAGCTGATCCATGATTCTCATCATTGATGTTTCTCTCTCTCTCTCTCTCTCTCTCTCTCTCTCTCTCTCTCTCTCTCCATTCCTCTCTGAAATCAATAAAAATACATTAAAAAAAAGACATTCAGTCAAGCTGGCATACTTGGCATCACACAGGTGGAAATGTTACTTAAATGAATTTAGATGTTTGGGTCATGAATTGGCAGGTTGAGCAGGCCTGTCTGTCTTCCCCCAGGGCTGCAGCCAAGGGGGAGCAGGCTGTAAACCCAACAGTGAAATACCGCGGAAGGAGAGCATGAGGGTGGGAAGGGAGAGGGGCTGAGACGGAGCCCCGAGGAGCACGGGTATGGATAGTACGGTGAGGGAAGGAGAAAGAACTTCCTGTGGAGGGCAGGGAGGGAGGGAGAAGGACAACCTGGACAGAATGGTACCTGGACAGAGCAGGGCAAGGACATTGGGAAGGGAGCGTGGTCAGCAGTGCAGGTTCTAATGGGAGGTCGCGTCACATAAAGCCAGTCAGGAGGCTTTATGTGTGGAGCACCATGAATTATACGTGAGTGACTCTGTTGGTACTAATTTGAGGGAAATGTGGTGTTCCTAAATTCAGCCTGAAAAGAAGTGCAGTGTTTGGAAGTTGGCGATGGGAGGGTGAGCAGGCTTAGGGAGGCACCACAAGAGGGCACTAGAGAGTCCCCCTCCCCCCATCTGGCTAGAGGTAGTATACATTGCATTTTATTTATTTGTTTAGTATTTATTTTAAATATATATATTTTTATTGATTTCAGAGAGGAAGAGAGAGGAAGAGAGAGATAGAAACATCAAAGATGACAGAGAATCACTGACAGGCTGCCCTCTGCATGCCCCTCACTGGGGATCGAGCCTGCCACCTGGGCATGTGTCCCGAACAGGAATCAAAAGGTGACCTCCTGGTTCATAGGTTGATGGTCAACCACTGAGCCACACCAGCCTGGCAGGAGAACTCTTTTAAAAGTTAGCTAAGGCAAGGTAAGCCCAGCTCAGTGATGAAGCGGCGGGCCTACCCATTTCTGCACGGTGTACGTTTGTATCGTGAAATTTCCTCCCTCTGGCCTGAGGGCGCTTGCCCCTATGTGGCAGCCCCAAGGGGGAAGTTAGGTGATGGCAGAGGGCTGTTAGCACTGATGCTTTGCTGTGACGTTGCCAGTGACCTCCTTGATGCCAAATCAAGTGCCCTTTTTCAGTCCCTGCCCTGCCTGATCTCTAAACAAACACCAGTTAGACACTTAATCCCTTCATTCTTCTTG
Organism: Murina feae; assembly: GCA_004026665.1. NCBI lineage: Eukaryota > Metazoa > Chordata > Mammalia > Chiroptera > Vespertilionidae > Murina > Murina feae. Next base: position 88,223 of record PVJC01000163.1, read on the forward strand.
GATCAATCCCCTCCCTTGACTTTCCATAATTATGTACTTTTAAATTTCCCAACAGCGTCCCTGGTTCTTGCTTCTCTCTTCCTTGTTCTCACCAAGAAATTTAATTCATCAATATTCAGTTCTACAGCAGGAACGGAGTGTAAAAGGGAATAAGCCACAGCCCCTGCTTTCAAGGGGCTCAAGTTGAAAGCCATCAGGTAGACTTTACCTGGTGAAGAGTACAGTTCAACCTGATGAGTGCAGCAGATGAGGAGGCACATGGTCAAAGCCGGCACAGAGGCCAACTGACAAGGAGCATGTCTGTAGCATGGAGGAGAAGGCATGCCTGCGCCCAGAGCATGAGGTCTGGCAGGGGGACAGAAAGGAGAAAGGCACGTGTCCAGGACCTGTAAGAAGTCACAATATTGCTAAACACCGAGGACAAGGCTCAGGCAGTGGTCAGGGACGAGGCGGGGGATAGAGGCAGAGTCTTGTATGCCACGCCAAGGGATTTGTACTTATTCTGTACTAGAGGCTTGGTGCACAAATGCATGAATTCGTGCACCAGCGGGGCCCCTCAGCCTGGCCTGTGCGATTGGGCTGAAACCGACTCTCCAACATCCCCTGAGGGGTGCCGGTTTGCAAGAGGGTGCAGGCCAGGCCGAGGGACCCTACTGGTACATAATCGGGGTCAGGGAGGGACGTGGGAGGTTGGCCAGTGAGGGAGGAACCACAGGAGGGCTCCAGGGTGTGTCCCGTCCGTCTCACTCAGTCCCCATTGGCTGGACCCCAGCAGCAAGCTAACCTACCTGTCAGAGCATCTGCCCTCTGGTGGTCAGTACACATCATAGTGAGTGGTTGAGCAGCCTTAGCATATCATTAGCATATTACACTTTGATTGGTTGAACAGCTGATCAGTCGACTGGACACTTAGCATATTAGGCTTTTATTATGTAGGATTCACCAGGTGTGGGGGATAAATGAGTTCAATTTAGTTATATATATATATATATATATTTTTTTTTAATTAAATTTTTTTACAGAGAGGAAGGGAAAAGGATAGAGAGTCAAAAACATTGATGAGAGAGAAACATCTATCAGCTGCCTCCTGCACACCTCCCACTGGGGATGTGCCCACAACCAAGGTACATGCCCTTGACTGGAATCAAACCTGGGACCTTTCAGTCTGCAGGCCAATGCTCCATCCACTGAGCCAAACTGGTTAGGGCCAATTTAGTTTTTTATTTGTGTGTGTGTGTTTTCTCTTTGTTAATCCTCACCCGAAGATATTTTCCCATTTGATTATCAGAGAGAGAGAGAGAGAGTGAAGGGAGGGGGAGAGACAGAGCAAGAGAGAAACATTGATGTGAGACAAACCTGGGACCCTTCAGTCCAAAGGCTGGCACTCTACCCACTGAACCAAACTGGCTAGGGCAAATGAGTTCAATTTTGAACCTGTTGAGTTTATGATTCCTAAGGGATTATCAGGCAGGGATGCTCATAGCAAGAGTTTGGGTCCTGGGGTGATCTGCATCAAACCCCTACAGAAACTTTCTAAAGATGCAGATTCCTCAGGCAGAACTCAAGCCCATCAACTCAGAAATCTCTGGGGGTGGTGCCTGGGAACCTGCATTTAAATGTACTCTCTAGTCTAGGGGATGGGATGGTTATAATAGAGAACGCCAACAGGCAGAGGTATGGGAACAGCCACTGGTGTGAGACACTGAGGCTACAGGATGGGGCCGGGAAGGGGGAGATGCCATCATCTGAGACACTGTGAGATGCTCTGGAGTTAGAGGGGCCGACCCAGAGTCCTGGCGTCTTGGAGACGAACTGACCTTGCAGCCACGGACTTCCTGGCCTTTTGCTAACTGAGCAGAGCGATGTCCTTATCAAGTCACCTTTAGCCGGGCATCCCATTACTTACAGCCATCAGCATCTTAATTAATACAAGGAAGAATCTGACTTTGTGATTTCCAGATAGTGTTTTATCACAGTCCATGTGGAGACCTTTCACAAATATTTCAACAGCCTCTGCTGTACACCTAAAACCAATCATATTCAAAATCATATTAAAAAATACGTCAAGAGTCTCAAAGGGCAATTTCTAAAAAAAAAACAAAGGCTCTTTTGTCGCAGAATTCTGGGGGTTTTCGTTGTACATGTGAGCTGAATTTGAATTTTTAAAGACTTTCTTTTGAAATATGGCAGCAGCTTCAACTCACATCCCACTTGCCCTAGGTGGTACACTTAATCAACATCCAGGAACCGCTGATCTGCTTATCTTTTCTTTAGGAGACACACCGCCTGGCAGATTTGAGCTAGTTTGTCTGGTTGAGTTAGATATTTAAATAGAAGACAGAACAACAGAAAGGAAGATTTAAAATATAGTCTTGAATTTCCTTGCGTTCTTTTGATATTGTTTTGTTGAACCAGAACTTCCGAATGTTAAATAACAGCCTCCAAGAAGGGAAGGTGGTGAGCGGCAGGGAGGGGTCAGAGATCCCTCATCAGAGAAGTAGACTGATCAACAACACGATGGCCTCACTGGACACCCGAGTCTAAGCTTTGGGCAAAGTGGGGCCATGACAGGGGGTCGCTGAGGAGAGCATGTGCTAGACACAGGTTCAACAGGGCATTCATCATGAGACCAACGCTGCCCACCCTATTTAGCACCAAAAGGGAAACGTCCTGAGATATACATCATTAGGCAATTTTGTTCTTGTGCAAACATCAAAGAGTTCATTTCTGCACTTATGCTATAGCCTGCTACACACCTAGGCTGTATGGTACAGACTATCGCTACTAGGCTACAAGCCTGTACAGCATATTAGTGTACGAATCAACATGAGATTAAATCAAGCACAAGAGAAAATGATGCAATCAAGAGATTGGTAAACACGAGATGGATGAGGCTGCTGCCAGCATACTGTTTCACAGCAAACCTTTTTTGTCATAAGTAGAAAGATTACACTCTAAAATAATGATAAAAACGATAGTATAGTAAATACATAAATCAGCAACATAGTCATTTGCTATCATCGAATATTCTGTACTGTACATAATTGTATGTGTTGTACTTTGGTACAATTGACAGTGCACCGGTTATGACACCACTAAGTTATAGGAATTTTTCAGCTCCAGGATAATCTTCTGGGCCCACTGTCCCAGGCTGAACTGTCCTCATGCAGCACATGACTGCATTGCAACTTGCTCTCCTACCTGCACTGTCCTATTACTTACCATTCAGAAGTTCAGGATCAACAAACCAATATGAAAGAACGCAAGGCAGTCTTGTGGGACCTGGGAATCCCTTCCCAGAATAATGTTTCTAAATGCATTAAAAAATGGATAGTGTTACCAACTTAACAAAAGGAAGATAAACAATCCAATAAAAAAAGGGCCAAGGACCTAAATAGACACTTTTCAAAAGAGGACACACAGAAGGCCAAGGGACATATGAAAACATGTTCCAAGTCACTAATCATCCGAGAGATGCAAATCAAAACGACAATGCGGTACCATCTCACACCTGTCAGAATGACTATCATCAACAAGTCAACAAACGACAAGTGCTGGAGAGGATGCGGAGAAAAAGGAACCCTCGTGCACTGCTGGTGGGAATGCAGACTGGTGCAGCCACTGTGGAGAATAGTGTGGAGTTTCCTCAAAAAAACTAAAAAATGGAACTCCCATTTGACCCAGTGATCCCACTTCTAGGAATACATCCCAAGAAACTAGAAACACCAATCAGAAAGGATATGTGCAGCTTGGTGTTCATAGCAGGACAATTTACCATAGCTAAAATATGGAAACAGCCTAAGTGCCCATCAGCTGATGAGTGGATTAGAAAACTGTGGTACATGTACACAATGGAATACTATGCCACTATAAAAAAGAAGCAACTTTTACCATTTGCAACAGCATGGGTGGTACTAGAGAGCATTGTGCTAAGCGAAATAAGCCAGTCAGAGAAAGATAAATATCACATGATCTCACTCATATGTGGGATATAATGATCAACATAAACTGATGAATAAAAACAGAACCAAAGACAGAGAAACACTGAACAGACTGTCAAACCTCAGAGGGAAGTCAGGGGAGAGGTGGGGAGGAGGGTGAGGAATGGGAGGGGGAGCGGTCAACCAAAGGACTTGTATGCAAGCATATTAGCATAACCAATGCACACGGAGGTGGGAGTGGCGGGGGAGGAGTCCATGAGGGGAAAAGGAGACATATGTAATACTTTGAACAAACAAAAAAGTATAGTATTATAAAAGAAACTATGTTTCTTTATTTTTTAAATCCTCACAGGAAGATATTTTTTCCATTAGTGTTAGAGAGAGTAGAAGAGAGAAAAGACAGAGAGAAACATTGATGTGAGAGAAACACATTGACTGGTTGCCTCCTGCACGTATCCTGACCCAGCCTGGGCCAGGGAGGAGCCTACAACTGAGGTACATGCCCTCGGCCGGAATCAACCCAGGACCCTTCCATCCACAGGCCGATGCTCTATCCATGAGCCAAACCATCCAGGGCATATGTTTCTTTATATATATATATATATATATATATATATATATGTAATTGGTTTCAGAGAGGAAGGGAGAGGAAGAGAGAGCTAGAAACATTGATGTTCAGAGAATCATTGATCAGCTGCTTCCTGCCTGCCCCCTACTGGGCATTGAGAAAGCAACCCAGGCATGTACCCCGATGTCGAATTGAACCATGACCTCCTGGTTTATAGGTCAATGCTCGACCACTGAGCTACACTAAGATCTAACTGCAGGTCTAATAGCTACAAAGTAGCGTTGAATATAAACCTTACTCCAGTATACCAGCAACAACTCTCAATATGATATAAAAATTCTTGTGACAAAGCCAGACGCACCGCTACTATTCCCGTGGCTCACAGTCAGATTTGAAGATTCAAGTTAATGAAAACAAATAAGTCATTTCCCCCCATTCAAGTTCCTAGATCCCCTGAATTCTAGCCACGAACCCCTTGTGGATGTAGGACTCCAGCATAAGAGTCCCTTCTCTTACCCTGCTCTGCTCTTTTGGGGTAGTATTTATTGTCTTCTAACATCGTATGTCCTTTATTCATCTTTTAAGTCGGTGTCTTATTGTCTGATTCTCCCTGCTGAAATGTAGGTTCCATAAGCCGGGAATGTTTGCCTGTCTTGTTCACTAGTGTCCAGCACAGGTCCTGGCACTTCGCGGAGGCTCCTTAAATGTTGGTCCATGAAGCGCAGCAGGAGCCCGCGCTGAGCCCAGGCAGAGCGGCACCGGGTTCCTTGACTTCTCTTACTTCTCTCTCTCCTGTTTTCCCCTCTGTTTTCTTTCCTCTTTCTTTTACATTCACAATCTTTCCCCTTTCCTTTTTTTTAAAAACACACACACACACACACACACATATTTTTCATTTCCTCTCTCCTTCAACAAGTATGTACTGACAATATACTTGTGACAGGACCGACCCAAACCCAGGGCTCCTAGAGCTGGGCAGTGGCTGAGAACATGGCCCTCAGGCCAACCCAAGTTCAATGTCTGCCTCTCCGTCATGCCTGCCATGTGCCTATGGGGAAGTCTCTTACCTCTCTGTGACTTAGTCTCTTTTCCATCCTTCAGTCAATCAGTAGAGGGCTGACGGTGTGTCCGGCGCTCTGCTAGGTACTTGTGCTACTCTGGGGAGAGAGACGAGTCAACACAAGCATATGATGTGACAAATGTGCTGGTGGACAAGGTTGCCCGCGCCATCGGAGGGTGACTCTTGAAATCCCGAGCCCCAGGAAATTCGGTCTTAGAGCACCGCCAAAGTCAAGGACAGTTCAGTAGCTCCAAATAATTTCAAATAAACGCCATTGAGCTTTTTGTATTTCTGGAACAACACTGAGGGGACTTCAAGTTCATAGTGCAGGACAAGGATGATTAAATCTCTCTTTATTCCATCCGGGCGATTTCCTTCTCCCCGGCTCCCCGGCGCGCGTCGCTGTGTGGATTGACTTAAATTGTCGCCTTCCTGTTGGGGGAAGGGAAGGGGGCGGGGCACAAATTTCAGGACTGGTGGTTTCACGGTTCCCCTGGGAGATAGTGAAGAAAGGGCTGTGGGTGCCCGCTCGGTGCGAATTTTGCTCAGATGCAGGAGCATATGAGATGGGGGGCATCCTGAAGAAAGTGATGTGTGAGCCAGGCCACCTCAGGAAGACGGCATGGAGGTCTGGAGAGCAAGAGATCCTGGCCCTTCCCTGGGGGCAAATCCAGTCTCCCTCCAGCACAAGAGATGAAGAGGAGGGTAGCGAGAGACCATGATGAGAGGGTGGAGTGGAGAGAGGTCAGGGGCTAAGTGGGGCCAAGTCACGCAAGGCCTCTCAAAGGGTTGTGATTGTCCAGAGAAAACGGGCAATCAGGGAGTGACAAGATCAGGCAGAGGTTTTAGGAGCCCTCATCGGCTATAGAGTGGGGCTAGAGCAGACGGTCGCAAGACTCGGAGGCAAAGGATGAGAGAGACCTGGGCCATGGCGATGGCAACAGGAGGAACCGCGGTTTCGGGAGACATTCCAGAGTTGGAACAGATAGGACTTAATGACTAAGCGTGCGGAGGGCAGGGGAAGTGATAGGGATTAAATTGTGTCTCCCTCCCCCAAAATACGTTGGGGTCCTGATCTCCAAGGCTCAGAATGTGACCCTATTTGGGAGGTGGACAGTGCAGGTGTGATTCGTTAACTTCCGATGACGTCTGCGGAGTGAGGTGGGCCCTGGTGTTCTTATAAGAAGACGGTGGTGTGAAGACAGAGACGTGGAGAATGCCACAGGAAGACAGAGGCAGAGCAGTGCACCTACAAGCCAGGAATCCCAGAAATTACCAGAAACCCGCCAGCAGCTAGGAAGAGGCAAGAAAAGATCCCCGAGTTTCAGAGGGATCAGGGTCCTGCGGACACCTTGATTTCAGACTTCTAGCCCCCAGGACGGTGAGGCAATACATTTGTGTTACTTAGTTACAGCAGCTCAAGGAAACTGCTATAGGGGGAGTTTAGCCTCATCATTGTGGTGAACATTTAAGCTACTGTGAACTTTTATTACAAACATTAAGAGCAAGAGGAGCTGGAAAATATGAACAAAAAATTAAAAGGAAGCCCTGGCTGGTGTCGCTCAGTGGCTAGAGCAGTGGTTCTCAACCTTCTGGCCCTTTAAATACAGTTCCTCGTGTTGTGACCCCCCAACCATAAAATTATTTTCGTTGCTACTTCATAACTGTAATGTTGCTACTGTTATAAGTCGTAATGTAAATCTCTGATATGCAGGATGGCCTTAGGCGACCCCTGTGAAAGGGTCATTCGACTGCCAAAGGGGTCGAGACCCACAGGTTGAGAACCACTGGGCTAGAGGGTCTGCCCCAGACTGAAGAATCTCTGGTTCTATTCCCGGTCTAGGGCATGTACCTGGGTTACAGGTTCGATCCCCAGCCCTGTTTGGGTGTGTGCGGGAGGCAGCCAATTGATGTGTGTGTGTGTGTGTCTTTCTCCCTCTCTTCCTTTCTTCCTTCAACTCTCTCTCTAACAATCAATGGAAAAAACATCCCCGGGTGAGGATTAACAACAACAACAACAACAAATTAAAAGGAAAACCAGAAAATGCTGTAAATTGATTCAGAGATGCCTCAAGACCCACAAGTGCTGCTGGAACTCAGCACCCTCGCTCCACAGGCTTGCTGCTCAGTTTAGAGGCGGTGATTCTTGGAGCATTGCTTTGTACACATAAAGCACTCTAGTTATGTTAAAGCTTTGTCTCCATTTTAATTAAATAAAAACACAAGGCCATATGTTGGAGTTGCCCACACAAATAGTTCCCACCCACAGACCTGGCAACATAATTTGTGGAGCTTAGTGCAGAATGAAACTGTGGGGCCTCTTGTTCAGAAGTTATTAAAGAGTTTCAAGTCAGTGACATCAGAGCATCAGGCCAAACACACAGACAGCCCTGTGACCTGTACCCTGAAGCCGTCCTTCCCTGGGGACCTCTGTGGAGATCTTTGAATCCAGAAAACCATAGGGTTGGACACGTGGAAGGAAGAGGAGAGGTGAGGAGGAAGGGCTTAGGGCTGAGAACAAAGGAATGATCATGATTCAATGAGTAGAGGCTGCCCCGGCCCAAGAGGGGACAGAAGTTAGGTAAAAGTGAATATATAATATGTTTAGACTGTTAGATGGGCCTGGGTGGGGGAGGGCTTTGGGGCCAAGCACAGGTATTTACTCTGTTTCTATAAGCGACAGGGGAGCACTGAAGGTTTTTGAGCAGGAGTTCAAGTTGGTAGAGAGTGGAAGGAAGGGTTGGAAAATAAAAGCTATAAGGTTATAAATTGTTCTCCAAAGCAAGATACTGAGTAGCCACTCTCAGTGAAGACGAAGCCACTCTTAAAGGAAGAAGAAAAAAGACATAACCCCTTCTCTCCAGTTCTGTATGTGTGACACCCAACTGTTTGCTGAATGTGTGGCCTTGATGTGATGATGTCTTTCCTACCTGGTTAAGCACCCAACCAGACATACAAACAGGGTGGGGCCAAATGGGAGTGCAGTTGTTCCTATGGAAAACAATACAATAATCTATACTAATAATAGAGGAATGTGCAAATTGTCCGGATGCCATCATGCACCAACCAATCAGGATGAGGGCGGGCCATGGTGGAGAGCTCTCAGCATACCTGTGCCGGGGATCTGAAGGGCACAGAGAGGAAAGAGAGAAGATAGGCAGTTAGGGAGATCAGGCCAGGAGGGGAGCACAGATAGGCAGTTAGGGAGATCAGGCCAGGAGGGGAGCACAGATAGGCAGTTAGGGGGATCAGGCCAGGAGGGGAGCACAGATAGGCAGTTAGGGAGATCAGGCCAGGAGGGGAGCACAGATAGGCAGTTAGGGGGATCAGGTCGGCAGGGGAGCAGTTAGGGTCATAAGACAGGCAGGCAGGTGAGCAGTTACAAGCCAGTGGTTCCAGATTGTGAGAGGGATCCTGGATGGAGAGAGTTCAGGTCGGGCTTAGGGACACCCCTCACCCCGTGCATGAATTTCATGCACCAGGCCTCTAGTTAATAAATAATAATGCAAGAATAAACTTTGTTTTGCATGTTTACAACTGCGAATACAACCATTCACCTTTTTGTTCGTAATAACTTGAGAAATTGTAGGAACACTTATAATTTTAGTGTGCTTAATCTCTTTATGAGTGAAATATCTAACCCAGTGGCTAGGAATTGATGGCCATTTTGCTATGGTTTCAACGCACTGTGTTCTGTAAGCGTATTTTTTTCTAGAATATTTTTAGGCCTGGTCATATAACTCTAGGTCAACTCTTCCCTCAACCCACAGTGAGTCCTCACTGCTGCTTTGTAATCTGAGCAACATGGTTAGTTAAGCTCATGGATGAAGTGCCAATCATCTGTTTATATGGTCCATCATTTCCTCTTCACCATAAAGGAGACACATTGCTCTACCATCATTTCCTTTTATCCTACATAGCTGTGACCAAGTGGCAAGCATTCTGTCCCAAACTGCTGCACCAGGACCCTAGGCTTACAAAACAATTCGTCTTGGCTGTAAAGTCAATGTAGCTTTATTTTAAAGTGCAAGTCGGGACCACAGGATCCTCTGGGTTTCATGTTTGAATGAAACACTCGAACTTCCCTACCACGACGACTGCCACGAACAGTCTTGTGATGATGTTTGAAAACTAAAACAACCCAAGTCCTGCTCATTTCCTTCAAATATCTTTTCTTTCCCCAACTGTTTTCTATTTATTCTTTACCCTAACCATAAAGCAAGAAAACTGAAATAATTACTTAGAAAATTTCCACTGCTGTCAAGATGACAAAAGCTATACAGTGTGGGTGATTAGGCAAGAACAATGGATAAAAAGACAGTGCTCAAAAAGAAAAATGATTTCTTAAACTCCTGGAGAAAAGAAAGCAAGTTGGCACTGTGATCAAACTAAATTAAGTTACATCATAGTGAGGAAAAATTCGAATGTCAGACCATTCTTTTCTTGCTCCTGTGTACTCATTCTCATGGATAAGGTAGGTAGTTTGTGTGTGTGTGTGTGTGTGTGTTTTTAAAGATTTTATTTTTTTAAAAACATATTTTATTGATTTTTTACAAAGAGGAAGGGAGAGGGATAGAGAGTTAGAAACATCGATGAGAGAAACATCGATCAGCTGCCTCCTGCACACTCCCCGCTGGGGATGTGCCCATAACCAAGGTACACGCCCTTGACCAGAATCAAACCCGCGACCCTTGAGTCCGTAGGCCGACGCTCTATCCATTGAGCCAAACTGGATAGGGCTAAAGATTTTATTATTTTTTAAATATTTTTATTGATTTCAGAGAGGAAGGGAGAAGGGAAAGTGAGATAGAAACATTAATGCTGAGAGAGAATCATTGATTGGCTGCCTCCTGCATGCCCCCTACTGGGGATCGAGCCCACAACCCAGACATGTGCCCTTGACTGGAATCAAACCTGGGACCCTTCAGTCTGTAGGCTGACTCTCTATTCACTGAGCCAAACCAGCCAGGGCAAGGTAGGTGGTTTAGGACTTCCTAGTAAATTTGTATGAATTAGTGGATATTAAGAGAATGGATAACAATGGCTGCATTATTAATTGGTATAGGTTCTGGATTTTATATCTGATTGTTCATAAAAACGCAGAAACACATATATATAGTGGGAGCCCCTGCCTCCGTGAAGTAACGCAAGCTATTGTAACAAATAAAAGCTGACTGTGGCCAAACACAACGAGAAGTTGACTTCGCATTCTTACGACAGCCCAGGGCAGGCGTACAGCAGGAGGCCTTCCACACAGTGATTCAGGGACCCAGGCTTCCTGCGTGTGGGTGTGGGAGCTCCGAGTCCTTCGCTTCCCACTGGCTGGCAGGAGGAGAGACTGGACCCCTGTGGGCGGTTTTAATGGGCCTTGCCTAGGATCCGTGTCCCTGTCTTCCATCCACACTCCAGTGGCAACAATTTAGTCACATGGACACATCTAAGCCCGAGGGGGCTGGGCAATGATCTGAGCATCCACGAGGAAGAGGACAAGTCCTAGAGACTGCCACACAATCCCCGCCACTATTGTGTAAAGCTGGACTGCCAACGGTCCAGTTCCCGCGCGGGGCCACATTCAAAGACACATAGGTTCAGCTGCAGGGAAGAATTAAAATAAATTTAAATGGAAACCCCAGCTGCAGTCACTCCAGAAAGCTTCAAAGAAGAATTACCTTTTTAATGGACAGGAAACTTTGTGAGTCTTCTCCCACCTCCCTCCTTCTATGGGTATATCCACTGCACATGGCAGCTGGATACTCCCCAGGTCCTCTCCTCCCTGCTCCAGGCATTCAAATCTCTGCAGTGCAGGTCTTTTCCTCCCTATTACCCTGATTGTGCCTGTTTAACCCTCCTCTGAGCTTCAGTGTCCCCGTCTGTGAGTGGGAAACTTGAACCAAATAACTCTCATGTATTGAACACTTTAGAATATTTATTGAGTGCCCACTAGGCTAGGCCAACTCAAACGTTCTCAAATGCTATGAAAAGGGTACCATGCTGAAATCAGGGACTTTATTGCACTGCGGCTGAAGTTTTATGTGGTAAGAATCCACATCCCTTGCCTTGGCTGGTGTGCTCAGTGGTTAGAGCGTTGGCCTGAGCACTGAAGAATCCTGGGTTTGATTTGGTTTCCAGTTTGATTCCCAATCAAGGGCACATATCTGGGTTGTAGGTTTGATCTCCAGCCCTGGTTGGGGCACAGCCAGGAGGCAACCAAATTGATTTGTTTCTCTCTCATCGATGTTTCTCTCCCTCTCTTTCTTTTCCTTTCTTCTGTCCACTCTGTCTAAAAGCAATGGAGAAATGTCCTCAGGTGAGGATTAACGAACCAAACACAAAAGAAGAATCCACACCCCATGAGTGCAACAGTCCCTTCACATGAGTAGAAGATACGTCTTTTCTGACAAAAATAAGGTCCTTATCTTTGTCAATGAAATTGACTATAATTCATGAAAAACAGCTTATAGAACTGGAACTACCATTTCTGTTAAAAGGAATTGATTCACTTAGGGGAAATATTAATATCTAATAATATAGGCACAGGAGCATTTAATACTTCGTTGTTTTGTAGTGGCCAAAAACTAGAATGGATCTGAGTAGGATGTTGAGGACATGCCATGGAATATGATGCAGCTGTTAAAAATAATGAGCCTGTTGCCAGAACTGGTTTGGCTCAGTGGATAGAGCGTTGGCCTGCGGACTGAAGGGTCCCAGGTTCGATTCCAGTCAAGGGCATGTACCTTGGTTGCGGGCACATCCCCAGTGGGGGGTATGCAGGAGGCAGCTGATAGATGTTTCTCTCTCATCGATGTTTCTAACTCTCTATCCCTCTCCCTTCCTCTCGGTAAAAAAATCAATAAAATATATATTTTTAAAAAAACAATGAGCTTGCATTGATCTAGGGGGAGTGTCTATGATGCATTAAATGAGAAGAGTAAGTTTCAGAGTACGGTGCATTGTATGACCCCATATTTGTAAAATAAACTTGAGAATCTCTAACTGTGCCACAGTGGAGAAGGCTGTATGGCCCGGTCTCTCCACATCTGTTACTTCCAGGGCTCGGAATGGAGACCGTGGCAGAGACATGAGATAATTAGCTTTTTAAATATATCTTTAGAGTGCTTGTTAGTTTCTTGCAATGATCACATACTGGACCGTTGGCAGTCCAGCTTTACGCAATAGTGGTGGGATTGTGTGGCAGTCTCTAGGACTTGTCCTCTTCCTCGTGGATGCTCAGACCATTGCCCAGCCCCCTCGGGCTTAGAATTAAAAGAATTAAAAGAATTAAAAGAATTTTAAGAATGATTTTAAAATATTGAAACAAAGAAGTATTTTATAATGATGCATGTTAATGGGTTGTAGTCCTCATGAAATGTAGAAAAAAGAGAAGCAAAGAAGAAGAATGCATCTATGTGTCTCCAACATCATGTCCTTTTCCCTGGGAAGATACTTCCCAAAGCAGGCAGGGCTTGCGCGTACATCAGGCTATGCTATTGTCTATAGAAAGTGCACTCCGAGATTCTGATCTTGGAGACAGAATCTGATCTCGGAGCAAGCTGTCTCTTCACCAAAATGTAATTGATCACTTTCATGTATATCAGAAGGGAAGTGCCCTGGACCTAAATATTTGGGTCTCAGAAGAATATTCCACTCTCACTCTAAATTAATACATTGTTTTTCTGATTTGGGGGAAAAACAAAGCTAGTCTGTGGTTTGGTTAGAATGGATCAACTCATCAGATCCTGAAAACCTTTGGGTAAATTGACAACGTAGAGTTACCAAAATCACAACGCTGAGACCTGGGCCTCCTCTCCCCCGCCTGCCCGGCTCCACAAGAGTCTTCAGAGACGCCATCCCTAGGAGGCTGTAGGTCAACCAGCCTGACCCATAATCTGTTTGGTGGTTTATTTCAGGCCTGTGTTGCCAACGACTCTCTTGTCTATATTTTCTCTTCAGGGCCCAGAGGTTGAAGACCTTGACCTTGAAGTCAAATTTACTATAGAATGTGCCTCAGCATCTGCGTATAGTTCATCGGCAATAAAAACAACTAAACAAGCAAAACAGAGATAGACATAGAGGCATTCTTTAGGAATTCCACGAAGCAAAGCTGGGTGAGTGGTTGGCCAGTCCCCTTCGGCACCAGGGATGTGGGGCAAAGAGAGGAATCCGATGCCCTGTCTACTCAGGCACAGGAGCCTGCTTTTGCTCTGAGTAAGGGCCTTGGTTACTAAGTTAACTCTGCTGCCAGGGAAGAATGAGGAGGGGAGAAGGGATTGCTGTGCTCCTGTCTTCCAAAAGATGCACTCCTTGAGTTGTAAGCATCATTTAGCATCATTGGAGGCCCAGGTAAGAGGACATCAGTAGGAAAAAAGGCAAAAATGATAAATGAAAAGGACTATACGGAAATGTGGGGCAACATTATCTGACCTACACTAAGAAGGGTCCTTCGGTTGTTTGTCTGCAGCCTGCCTAATGCGTGGCTACACAGGCAAGATGCTCAGATCAGATGAGCAATTTCTAGGTATGGAATTGAATGATGGCATACTCTAAAACATTGTGGAGAAGCAAAATAGCATAAAACATCCCTGCAGGAATCCTATTAGTCATGAGTACATTTTTTTTAAATCCTCACCTGAGGATATTTTTCCATTGATTTTTAGAGAGAGTGGAAGAGAGAGGGAAAGACAGGGACAAATACTGATGTGAGTGAAACACATAGATTGATTGCCTCCTGCATGAGTCCCAATCAGGGCCCAGGGTGGGGAGGAGCCTTGTAACCAAGGTATGTGCCCGTGACTGGAATCAAACCCGGGACCCTTTGGTCTGCAGGCCGACACTCCATCCACCGAGTCAAACCAGCTAGGGCCATGAGTACATTTTACAGGTATTTATTGAACACCTACTATGTGGCAGACACCTCTTTAATGCATGGCATATATCAGTGAACACATTTGTCTCACAGCCTTGTCATAAAAGACAAAACAGAGATCGGGGAAAAATGAGCAAACAAATAAAAGAAGGATGATATGTGATACTGGCCAAATGAAAGACACTTATTATAAATTCTATTGACTTTTAGGGAATGGAAAGATCACAATGTGCAGAAATAGTCAGGGAAAGCTTACATTTTGAGCCAGACACTTAGGGATAGATTTGATTTGCAGAAGCAGAGAAGAAAAGGCAACATATTTTATAGGAGACGGGACAGCGTCATAACAGGAACATTTACCAAGCTTTCCAGTCTGCAGGGGTTTTTCTCATCCAGGCTGCAGAGGTGAGATGAGCAATGCTTTTTGTGGCCAAGTGCTGAGATCAACCTGATTTAGCAGAGGGAAGTCGTCCTTCCTTCCTTCCCTTCTGACCTTGCTTCTCTCTCCCGATCAGGGTTCATGGTTTCATATTCACTTGCTAATCTAAAGCCCCTTTAGAGAAGTGGCAAAGAGAAGCAGGAGGCTGTATTTATTAAATTAAGAGACGGCATTATTCCTGTATATTGTGTGTGTGTGTGCATGCACACACATGTGTAGTATGAGACTCTTCTTGGGGGAAACAAGACCTTTTGTAGGTTATGATCCCAAATTAAAGATCTCCTTGACTTGGAAGGACTTTCTTTCTTAGCCAACCTCAATTCCCATCTCTTTCCCACCACAGAGTAAACTCATTCTTCCTCCCTGTTTCACGGATCTCCCCGCCAGCTTTCACATCGCTACTCCGGCTGTATGCTCCTTGCTGCACCCAACCATGGCAAGCCACCTTCCTCAGCTCTTTTTTAGGGACAAATGCAACTAGTGGTTCTTTGCAACTATCCTAATCTCTGGGGTTGGTAACATTTAGAGGAGGTATACTATCTCCCTGTGAGAATTTAATGAATGCCCTGGACCCTAGGCATACACACACACACACCCACACACACACACACCCCCAAATATGTGTCTACCAAGAGATTCATGTACCCCTGAAAATATCACTTTTCTAGATCACATTTATTTTGTGCAAACTATATACTTTAATGCTTTAAAATGTACTGGTATATTATTTTGTCTGACATACGTCTTATTTTCAGAATTAGATTAGCCTTGGAAATAAAGCTACTTTAGAACTTTTTGGCTAGCCCCCGTAGAACTGGGTAGAAGGCAGAGAACATGGGGGAGGAGGGTTAGTTAATTTAAAAAGTAATGTGTAAACAAACTGTGGTACATCCATACAATGGAATATCATTCAGTGATAAAAACAAATGAGCTATTAAGTCATAAAAGGTCACGGAGGAACCTTAAATGTGTACTACTAAATGGAAGACGCCTATCTGAAAAGGCTGTATGGTTCCAATGATACAACCTTCTGGAACAGACAAGACTATGGAGATATTAAAAAGATCAATGGTTTCCAGGGATCTGAGGGGAGGGGGTTCTGAATAGGTAGAGCACGGGAGATTTTTTAAGGCAGTGAAACTATTCTGTTTAATACTGTACATTATACATTTGTCAAAACCCATAGAATGTACAACACAAAGTGAACCCTAGTGTCAACTGTGGATTTTGGTTAAGAATAATGTATCAATAATAGCTCATCACTTATAACAAATACTAGCATACCACATAAGATGTTAATAATAGAGGAAACTGGAGGAGTAGGGTATATAGGATCTCTCTGTATTTTCTGCTCATCCTATATAATAAATGGGTAATATGCAAATTGACCCTAATGACGAAGGCATGACCAGTCATTATGATGCACACTGACCACCAGGGGGCAGATGTTCAACACAGGAGCTGTTCCCTGATGGTCAGTGCGCTCCCACAAGGGGAGCTCCACTTAGCCACAAGCTGGGCTGACTGCTGCAAGCACAGTGGCAGTGGTGGGAGCCTCTCTCGCCTCCTTGGCAGGGCTAAGGATGTCCATTTGCGGCTTAGGTCTGCTCCCCGATAGCTGCATTTGGAGGGCTCCTGGGCTGCCAGAGGGATATCAGACTGCCAGCTAAGGCCAGATCCCTGGGGAGCAGGCCTAACTTAGCAGGTGGACATTCCCTGAGGGGTTCTGGACTGCAGGAGGGTGGAGGCAGGACTGAGGGACTCCCCTGAGTGCACAAATTTCTGTGTACCAAGCTCCTAGTTTTTCTATAAACCTAAAACTACTCTAAAAAAATAAAGTCTATTGTCCAGCCACTGTGGCTCAGTGGTTGAGAGTTAACCCATAAACCAGGAGGTCACGGCTCAATTCCTAGTCAGGACACATGCCCGTGTTGTAGGCTTGATCCCCAGTGGGAGGTATGTAGGAGTTGGCTGATCAATGACTTTCTCTCATCCTTGATGTTTCTATTCCTCTTTCCCTCTTCTTTCCCTCTGAAATCAATAAAAACATATTAAAAATATTAATTAAAAAAAGAAGCATTTCAGATTTTGACTGTAGCACCTAATGACTATTGGCATAAAGGATGTGAACTCAATACAATGCATGCATTTTAGTCTTTTGAAGGTTATATCTAGTGGTGTTGGACTCAGTTAAATTTGCTGCTTGATAAAATGTCAACACAATATCCAGAATTTTTTTTCGTTTTTGTTAATCTTCACCTGAGGATATTTTTCCATTGATTTTTCAGAGAGTGGAAGGGAGGGAGAGAGAGGAACAGCAACAGGAGAGAAACATCAATTGGTTGTTTCCCGCTGGTGCCCTGGACCAGGCATGTGCCCTTGACCAGAATGAACCTGGGACCCTTTAGTCTGAGGGCAGACACTCTATCCACTGAACCAAACCAGCTAGGGCCAATATCCAGAATTGTTAAATGAAGTAACTCAATTAGAAAGATATGCTCCCTTGACATAAATGCAGTCCAATTCTAATGTCCATGAAGACTCAACATTCAACACACTAATTTCAAATTTCAGCATGAAAACAATCCATTAGAGCAGGGGTCCTCAAACTTTTTAAACAGGGGGCCAGTTCACTGTCCCTCAGACCGTTGGAGGGCCAGACTATAGTTAAAAAAAAACTATGAACAAATTCTGTGCACACTGCGCATATCTTATTTTAAGCAGGATAGGCAGCAGCGGCAAAAACACCCAGCATGTGGCCCGCGGGCCGTAGTTTGAGGATGCCTGCATTAGAGTATATTCAGTGAGTCTTACACATCAATGGAAAGAAGGACCACAAAGATATGGCTGTCACTTTAAACAGTTTTTTCTTCTTGATCTGTCTTTATATTCTTAATAGGAGCTTTGAGGAAAAACCATATCTACCCGGACAAAGTGAATATTCGGGACCCCAGAAAATCAATTCAGTGAGTGATGGGGCCAAATTCAGTGCTTTGTTCTCAGCTTTGAAAGAACATAGTGAAGGGTGACTGACCCAGATGACTTCTCCCCAAGGTTATGCCAGAGTTGATTATTCTGGGGTCAGGCGAGGATTTTGGCCATAGTATCAGCACTTTGCCCCACACGGCTCCTTACATAATATCGTCTATTTTGGTTATTAAAAAGGCTGAATTGATGGAGTGAGTCCTTCCTATTATTCTGTCCATTTGGACACATACATTAAGCATATGGCGATTCGGCTGGTGGGGTAGAAAGTGCTTCATTCTGAGGTGGGAGAAAAGGGAGGCTTCCTCCCCTACTCTGCTACCCTTTCCTGTCACAAACAGATCACCCGGCTCTCACCAAAGCTTTACCTTCCTGTTTGGCTCTGGGTGGGAAAGGAGGGAAAGAGAGAGCTCAGCAGGCAAGCCTCCCAGGTAGCACGTGGGTTGCTCTGAGGCCCCTGTGTACTTGAGGGCAAGTATCCATTCCTCATCCAAGGTGCCGGACTGCCTTTGCAGCAACTCCTTTGACCTCAACCACTGGACATGTGATGCATTCATTTGAGTCTATTTATTTCCTTCTCCAATGATTATAAAAATGCTGCCTTCCAGATAAAACAGAGACTGCATGCTTCAACCCTTCTCCTTGGAACACGCATGACATGCATTCAAAGTGCAGAGCCTGGGGGCCGCCATTGTGTTCACACAATAAATCTTAGTTTATCTGGGATCCGGCAGTCACGAAGCTGCGATGACAAGAATTTTTTTCTTTAACAGACAGAAGTCAGGGAGGGCAGTCATTGCTCAGACAAAGTGCTGTTCTGAATCCTTGAGCCCTGCAGGGGAGAAGATGGATGAAGCAGGCAAACAGACACAGACAGAAGGGAATGGGAGCCGGTGAAGCCGGAAGGGAAGAAGGCGTCAACGGGAGGAAGAGAAAAAATGGAAGCCAGCTGGTGGGGGAGAAGGAGTTGTCAGCAGGGGAGAGTGTGGAGGGAGAGACCTGGGGGACCAGTGGGCGGGGCCAAGTTTCCCCTGTGCTATGAACAGGGGATGCCAGGTATATCGTCCTGCAAACCACATGATTAGCTGCCGGCCATATGGTTTCCAAGTTATGAGGACAGCGAAGGCAGAAAAGAAAATGTTAGCGAGTTGTGCTAACACTGAAAAAAGAAACCTGTGTAAACTTCCCCTCAAAATGTGAGAATAGAAACCTCTCTAGACAGTAGATCAGTGTCTTTGTACGTTTCATATATCAAGGTTCCCGACCATGGTAGCTCTGATTCAAATTAGGTTGTTTCATGCCCATGGTAATGTATGTTCCTAATGGTGAGCATGAAGCACGACAGGGACCTAAGGAAACTTCTGAATTTCCAAAGAAAGATGAATCTGGTTGAGTGCGGTTGGACCCTGAATGCAGTTTGCCTGTTAAGCGTACGCGGCTGTGTTCTGATCTTTGGAAGGTTGTGAATCCAAGTGTGAAAGATAGAGTGACTCGCAGTGACCTGGGACTTGGCCCCCGTGGTAACCAGTCTGGACCTCAGACTTTCGTTCTAATTCTGTATCTATAGTTACTGTCTGGGAGCCCTGTCATCATTTCAAAACATTTCCAGAAGCAGCCTCATCCTTCCACCTGCCCTTTTCTCAGACATCAGCACAATTCATCTCTCATCTCACCTTCTTTATCTCCACGGGCTGCCACCTTTTTTCTGTAAAATCTCTTGGTCTCCTCGTCATCCTCACTTCCCTGGATGAAGCCCAGGCCTCACTGACCAGCCTCCGTCTCCGCTCCTTCTATTCAGCCAGCTCACGTGTTCTAGAACAACTTCCTTGCCATCACCTCCGTTTGGAGGACTCTCAGAGCCCAGGAGGTTTCCCTGGCAGCCAGCTCTGCCTGCCCCGCCGGATGCATCATTCACAAACTTCCTGTCACCCTCTAACCACATCTCCTTCTCCAGGGGGAGCTCCCACAACTGGGGGCCAAGCCAGAAACCTGCGGGTCACCTGGCCGTCCCCCCTGACCTGCAGATCTCACCCAACGCCGTGGCCCGGCTCTCTCTTTCTATCCCCACGGCCACCACCCTCGTTCAGGTCAATGCCACTTCTTACGGAGACTCCTGCCACTCCTCACTCTTGGCTCCAGTCTCCTCTGACTCCCGATCCATCCCCCACGCAGTGGCCTGGAAGTAATCTTTAAAAATGCAAATCAGATCATGCCATGCCTCCCGTGGCTTCTCACTGCACACAGGATCATTTCCCAAAATCCTCGCTGTGGCCGCAACCTCCACTCCTTCTCCATCCCCTGCCTCCGTCCCCCAGGCCTCTGCTCACAGCACGCATTGGCCCCGCTACCCCTTCAACAACCTCCTACTCACCTCTGAGGCCTTGGCTTCAAATCACGTCTTCAGAGGAGACCTTGGGACCTCCCCAAGCACGGCCATCCCCACCTCTCACCATTATTCTCATTACCACGTTTATGTCCTCCAAAATGTTCAATCACAATGTGCAATTATTTTGTTTGCTTGCTTGTGTTTTGCCTGTCTGCTCGCTGGGCTCTAAGTCCCAAGAGGGCCTGGACGCATCTTCTCTGCAGCTTCAGGCCAGATGCTCAATACATGAAAGCCATTGTAATTACCATTTTGTTATTTATGTTAGTATTGGCTATCAACTTATACTTTATTATCAGTTATGATGATGTTTCTGGATGATTCCAGACCTTGTGGGTGGAATATTCTTCCTCTTATCTAAGGGTATCATTGCCCTTTTCCCACCTCCTCTAACCTCTTCTGGCGCTCCCTCCAAAAAGCATCCTGACTGTCCTAAATGTTCAGTCTTTTCATGACTGTTTAATTTTTTCTCTCTCTCACTTATAAAAATTCTCATATGACTCATTCCCATCTTCCTTCTCCTTCTTAGACAAACCTGCCCCGGAATAGTTTATGCCAACCTGTATTTCCTTGCTCCCATTTATTCCTTTCCCTATATTCAACTTCTTCCAAGCAAATGTTTCTGTTGTTCCAAATTAATTTTAGAAACAGTTTTTAGAAAGTTTCCAAAATAATCCCACTGGTGTTTTACGTGGGATGA
The DNA here is from genome assembly GCA_004026665.1 of Murina feae. Classification (NCBI taxonomy): domain Eukaryota; kingdom Metazoa; phylum Chordata; class Mammalia; order Chiroptera; family Vespertilionidae; genus Murina; species Murina feae. The sequence goes on from PVJC01000163.1 coordinate 109,162, forward strand.
CACTAACTTTGGTTAGCGTAGTTAGTTTGAGGGGAGTCATTATCTTCGCAATAGAATTCCTCCTAATAAGGCCATTCGTGTATTTTTAGATAAAATGTTTTGTTGGTATCGGTCCTTTTACATTATTGTTAAATTTCCCCTCAGCAGTCAACAGTATCGGTAGAATATGTCTAAATTTTGTTCCCTTTTTATTAATTTTGCCTGACACATCATGAGCTTTGATTTATGAATGCAGGTCTTGCTTCAACTTAAGATTTTCTTTTCTAATATCTTTTTAAATAATGTTGTTACTACAGGAAGAATATTTCCCTGGTCCTTTTTCCCCCTTGTCATTGAAAACTGGATTTTCATTGTCCATCCTCTATATCTAGACCTTGTATCTAATAATGCTGATCTGTTTGTCCTTTTTTTCTGTATTATGGAATAAAGTCCACAAGCTTGTCTTTCTTTTCACTGATTGCGTTTTCTTCTGTATAATTTCTAACCATCGATTATGCTAAATTCATTTAAAATTCTGCTATGTTATGAAATTATTTCTTTCATTATTTTCTTAACTCTGACATCCCTCATCTCATATTGCTGTCTCACCTCACTTTCACCTTTTATTTCATTGAGTCTATGATTTTTATTTCCCCCTCCATCAAATGTAGTTTAAATGTTGCTTAAATTTACTTCTGTTGTTTATAGTACTTTTTAAAAAATATATATTTTATTGATTTTTTACAGAGAGGAAGGGAGAGGGATAGAGAGTTAGAAACATCGATCAGCTGCCTCCTGCACATCTCTTCCTGGGGATGTGCCCTCAACCAAGGTACATGCCCTTGACCAGAATCGAACCTGGGACCCCCCAGTCCGTAGGCCGACGCTCTATCCACAGAGCCAAACTGGCCAGCGCTGTTTATAGTACTTTTTAAAAATATGCAATCTTAATATTTCTCAAGTGCTATGTTTATCTTTGCTCATGTTATAGAATTATTACATAGGTCACATGTTGTTTTTTTAGTGTTCCTCTTAAATTGTTTTGGAAAGCAGAAAAGATCTATCTTAACTATACATTCACCAAAAATTAATGTGAATAGATTTTTCACTGTTTACTGGAACTCTGTTAACATATTTTTAAAAATCCTAAATTGGTACTTCGACTAAGAGCTGGCCAGTGACCCAATAGCCTCCTGGGTGTGGAAAGCAAGCCGTCCAGGGCTGCCCTACCAGAGAATCACAATCAATCATGATCATAGTCAATCATAATCATAATCGCTCCACCTAGACACCAGGCCTGGTTCTAAACATTTCACATGTATTTCTTTAATCCTCACCATAAGTCCTTGAGGTATAGTTGATCATTATCCCGGTTTTATAGATGAGGAAATTGAGGCTCAGTTAAATTATCCAGACAAATAATTAGTGGAACTAGGTTTCAAACCCAAACAGGAACCCACATCCTTAACTTCTATTTTATGTTGCCTCACTTCTGCAGACATTATCGCTGCTTCTCTCCTGTGTCTGTGGGTCTGTATCCTGCCCTCATACCTGGCATACCTGGAGGGCAGGGAGAGACTGAGGCCGATGGGTAGGAGGCCAGGAACTTAACACATGAGGCTCACCTTGGGCTCCAAAAGGTGGGTGGATTCCACCAGGGCTTCAGTTTATACAGAGGCCTTAACGGGTTCGGTCACATATTCAGTCCTATTGCTCAGAAAACCACCTTAGGATCTCAAGGTTTCGACCTTGAAAACATTCCCGCTGGGTGCACGGTGGGCACATGGGTATTCAAAGGGCAGGGAGGGGGGAGGAGCCCCCCTGATTGCTCTGGTCTGCTCTTGGGTCAACCAGTGGTCATGACCTCTCGATGATCTCCTTCAACAGTGTCTGTTGAAATTGTCAAGTCAGCTATCTCAGCTGGTTTTAGGGAGGATCCCTACCACGCCTGGGAGGTGCCCCATTGCCCAAGGGCTTTCCTTCTGGGGTGGCCAGGCTCCTCTCTGAGTCTGAGATGCAAACACTGCTAAGCATGGGGGTGGAAGGGTACTTGGTGCCATTCTGGAGGCTTCGTGTCACTGTCGTCAGCTCCAGACCTGAGGGTCTGGTCTGTCTGTCCACTTCCATCCCCTGATACACACAATTTCTGATGAGTCTAACTGTAGGTCTTCCTTCTCATTTTGGTTCCCTCTTACCTTGATATCTAGAATATATACCTAGATTTTTTTTTTGACAATTATGTGGCAGATGTTTGTACTTCTCTGCCACAAGCAGGATTTCCACTTATTTCTATTTAAAATAACCTTTGCCTGGCTTGGTGGTGTGCGCCTGTAGTCCCAGCTAGACAGGTGGCTGAGGCTGGAGGATCACTTGAGCCCAGGAATTCGGGGCTGTCGTGTGCTATGCCGATAGGGTGTCCGCATTAAGTTGGGCATCAATGTGATGACCTCAGGGAGTGGGGACCACCAGGTTGCCTAGGGAGGGGTGAACCGGCCCAGCTCAGAAATGGAGCAGGTCAGAGCTTCTGTGCTGATCAGCAGTGGGATCGTGCCTGTGAGGAGCCGCTGTACTCCAGCCTGGGCAACACAGCGAGCCCCTGCCTTTCAAACAAACAAACAAAAAACAAACAAAAAACAAAAAACACCTTTGGTCCTCTCAGTGGTTCCTGGGAAGTGGGGATTGAACATCTGTGTGCTGCTCCTCTTTCTAGATCTCTCTCCCTTCTCTCTTGCTCCTGCCTCCTGGCACCGTCTTCTCCTTTGTCCCGAGTTATGCTTCATTCTCTCCTGAGGTTCTCTGGATGAGCCTCTTCGGTCTCCTCTTCCATCTGCACCTGCTCTCCCCTTTCTACACCTTTAGTCTTTAGCCTGCTGCCCTTTTCCCTCCGGATGCTCTCCTTGGGGATCTCACACCCTCCAAAGGCCTTACTACCACCCACATGCTCATGGTCTCCAGTCCAGGCCCCGGGCCAGGCGCCCCCGAAGCTTCCTGTAAATAGTCAGCTGTCCGCTGGATCTCACAGACCAGACACCACAAACTCAACAAGTCACCTCTTCTCAAAGAATGTGCCTCCTGCATGGTGGGGGAGTCCCTCTAACCTGCCAGTCATCCCTGACTCCTCTCCAGTTCACTCTCCAGCTAAAGGATGCTCCCCTGTCCTGCAAGAATGATTACTCCCCGTCCTCGCGTTCTTCAAAGCCTCCAGCTCCAGCTCCTCAATGTGGTCTGAAAGGTCAAGTGAGATTGATTGGTCTATCGTCCGTCCCTGTTCCCCGCTGCACCATTCCCCTTTCTGCACAGCTAGGAGTTTCCTGCCTTTCCCTTGTGTGGCCTCGTCCCTGCCTGCTGGTAAACGGCCTCTGGGGAAGAAGGAATCCCTCATCTGTAGCGTTTGTGATTTTTCTGGTAAATACTCCCACCATGGCCATTTTCAAACTAACGTAATGTCATTGACTGAGGAGCTGGGAAAAGGTGGGTAGTATCTACTGTTAGATAATATTTCCATCATACAGATACAACAGACCTAAAAAACCCTCAAGGGCATAGCTAATACTAAAATAAAGTAGGGACCGATACATTTTTATATTTGTTTTAAATATGATTTATTTAATAGTACTTCATTTAATTTTTAATAGTGACCAAGTTTAACAGCCAGCTTGCAAGATTCCTGAACATTTGTTTTAGTCCTCACCTGAAGATATTTTTTCCATTGATTTTTTTTAAGGGAGGGAGTAGGAAGAGAGAGAGAGAGAGAGAGAGAGAGAGAGGAAGTGAGAGAGACCCATTGATTGGTTGCCTCCCACACATGCCCCAACTGGGCCATGGATTGAATCTGCAGCCACAGTATGTGCTCTTGACCAGGAATAGAACCCATGGACTAACATTCTAACCACTGAGCTAAACTGGCCAGGGCAAGACTCCTGCGCATTTCACAGCTGGCCCTTGTGAGCTGGTTCCAGCCAGTTCCTGGACATCACTGACCTCTTTCCCAGAGATCCTCCCTTCCCACCAACATCTGGTCGATGCTCATTCTTCCCTTCAGAGACAGCTCTGCTCCTGCTGGAAATGTACTCTCTCTGGCACCCTCATCGCTCTTACCCCATCGCAATGACCTCTCTTTTTCCTATTCTAGGAGCTTCTTGAGGGCAGAGGCTGTGCCTCATTCATCTTTGTAAACCCAGTGCAGTGCCCGGCACACAGCACACACTCCGTGAATTACTGTTTTAAGAATCGGCTATGTCTTGCCAGCTGGCCTCATCCTTTTCTCATCCACCTCCCTTCCCATTCACTCTGGGAAATAATGCTTGTTGATTGGATCAACTGACCAAGTGGATGAGAGCATTTGTCGGTATGAATCGTTCACTCACATATATTTGAGGTAGGAGGGGGTGTGCCCTCCCACCTACTCCTCAGACTTAGGGTCCCTTATGTCCATGACCGTCACGTCTCATGCTAACAGAAGATGCAAATTCATTACGGTGGGAAAGTGATCATTTAAGCAGTTGAACATTTGATATATTTCAGGCCTCTATGCTCAGACCTGGTCTTTTTCATTAAGTGAAAAATAACATTCTAAATCACCATGTTGACTGATGGAGAACCAGACAGTCCACCAGGAAGTGTTACCTGAACTGAACAGAACAGTGATTGAGCATCTGTTATGCAACAGGTGTTGTGTCAGCCATGGGCTGGATCAACAGAGAAGGAATCTGTAAATATACTGATGGTACTGATAATATCTTTTCAGTTTTCAACTGAATGCTTGTCATTTTAATGACATAGACTCTAATTTCTCAGGATTTTTAGAGTCACTCGTATCTTTGTAGCTAATTAACCACAGAGGCTGCCGTCTCTAGTCACCTAACTAACTGCGCATGCAGACTTAGCTGTAGCCTCACAGAGAAGGGGCAGCAGTGAATTCTCCAGAATTTCCATTTTATACATCACTAGGATGACGCTGTCTTCACTAAGTTAATATATTTATATCAGTGATGCTTTGTTTTCCAAGCAGATTCAACAGTTCCATGAAGCAACAGCAAAAGCAGTAGTCACCTCTCCAGAACAGACCTCAATCTTGGCAAGATTTATACTTCACAAATAAATATTTAAAAGCAAACCGTAACAGCAAAACAACAACACTATGGCACACACCCAAACGACACCCGTTAGCCTGGGTCCGTTTCTCCTGGGAATTATGTGATTCTGAAACCTATGTCGATTTTACTCTCTCTCTATGTCTTTAAGATTCTATCTCCACACACATACTGTGCTGAAAAGCAAAATCACAAAAGACTGAGACAAATAGAATTTGAAAGAACTTACTTTGTTTATTAGGTTCAACAGAGAAACATTGAGATTTCTTAAAATCTCCTTTTAGGGAACATCATTTCTTGCCTATATGGGTACTAATCTATATATACCCTGCACATATAGTCACTCTTTGTCACATTGGATGGTGGGTCACATCTATGGTGAACAGATGCTTCTCAAGAGTCTAAGATTCATGAGCAACGGTGTGCTGTGGCTGAGAAACATCTCAGTAGATGTTTCTGAAGAGAGCTGTGCCCCATAATTACCCTAAAAGCCAAATTATCCCCGCTGGAGAGGACAGAACGACGTGAGCACCCTCTGCCTGTCTTTGAAGATGAACGTCTTAGGACGATTGACTCTGTTCTTGATGATTCTGGACTAGACATGATTTGACGGCTTAATTGGGGCTCTTGGAAAGGGACATTGCTGAATTTATTTCTGGAAGAAAAATCTAGACATAGTCTACAGACTCTATAACTAATTGTTGAAAGAAGAGAAGGGGGAAAGAAAAAAAGGAGAAGGACTTTTTCACTCAGACAAGAGCCACAGGAGTAATTAACCCCAAAGATGGAAATAGCAAGTGACCTTTGGTGGGGATATTTTCTGAGCATTTCAAACAGGATCGGACTGCTTTCTAATTCTTCCGATGGCATGGAAAGTACTCTAGTGTGGGTGAGAAATACCCTGTTTGAAATGAACAAAGCCTTAAATTAATCAACACACGACAGCGTCTCTGGCCCGGTAGAATATTTCAACCCTGCACTTCCTGGCCTGTACCCTTTAGAGCAATTGCATTTCATCAACTTCAGAATGTGCCTGCTTGCAGGTGGTGGAGACATGGGAATAGTCATAAATCCGGGGCTCAATGGCCCCCAGCCTCCACAGTTAAGGCTCTCACGTGCTGGCCTTGCCACACCTGGAATTCACGCCATAGCACAGCCTTCCACAGGTGGCAATTCAATAGCTTAGGTTTGTTTCTTACGGCTGTCCTTGAGAAGCAGGGGTGTAGAGGAATGTTCGAGGAGCGTTATTTTCCCAGCGGGATCTAAGAAGCTGCATGGAAGCTGTTTCTGAAGCAAAAATAATTAGGTTGAAATGTTCTACACTTTACCCTGACCGGTTTGGCTCAGTGGATAGAGCGTCGGCCTGCAGACTGAAAGAGTCCCAGGTTCGATTCCGGTCAAGGGCATGTACCTTGGTTGCGGGCACATCCCCAGTGGGGGGTGTGCAGGAGGCAGCTGATCGATGTTTCTAACTCTTTATCCCTCTCCCTTCCCTCTGTAAAAAAATCAATAAAATATATTTTTTTTAAAAAAGAAATGTTCTACACTTTGTGGCCAAGGATGAATTCTAACTGAGCAAATGTGCACGGGCACAGGGAGATGATCCTGAGCCCACATCCCTGGGCTGAGCTTCCCAAGAGCCGGAGAAGGAGGGAACGAGCACCAAGCGCGTTTATTCTCGTGTCAGGATGGCTGCAGCTCAAACCAAAAGTTTTCCCTGAACGTTCCCCCCTGTTACACTAACCCACATTCATCCTAGGTTCTAGGAAGGTCAGACACCAGGAAGCAGATTTCCTTTGCTTTCTCCATGGGCACGTGGAGAAACATGTCTTTGCCTTCTACTGCATTTTATGGAAGAGGCCTAACTAATGAGTAGGAGGGACACGAACTGAGTGGAGGTGACATATATCATTGATCCACATGCCCACTCCCATGGGGGGGGGGGGCGCGGGCAGGATGGAGTATTCCTGCGTGGTTAATGGTGGCGCTAGATCGGCTTCCCAAGAAAACATGGACGGCCACTCGCCCTCCCCTACAGTGCTTTGAATGTCCGAAAAGCATCACACAGGCCACTCCGTTACTCTTCCGAGGAGGTGCCTTTTGTTTGAAGACAATGAATGAAGAACATCTTGGGCAAGGCCTGGTCCTTCCCGTATGCCGTGCTCCAGAGACCTCCCAGCATTGGGCCAATGGGGTCCTTCTGGGATAGGTTTAACTGGCCGCGTTGGAGAGCAGTCATGCTGCCTTCATGCATAAGTCCATCCACACCACCATACAAGCACTGGCTGCACTCCTGCCCAGAAAACATGCTTCTGGTGAAGGGGCTGAGGAAAATTTATTGCCCACTGAACTGTTTATGGTTTCTTGAAAAGTCTTTGAGATGTAAGAGTAAGTCCAGTGTTCCTTAGGTTTGTCCAAATGTTTAGTTATTTTATACTAGAGGCTCAGTGCACAAAATTTGTGCATGGGTGTGGGGGTGGGGTGGGAGGTGCCCTCAGCACAGCTTATATCCTCTTGCAATCTGGAACCCCTCAGGGGATGTCTGACTGCCAGTTTAGGCCCGATCCCTGCAGTTGGACACCCCTCTCGTAATCCAGGACCACTCACTCCTACCCACTCACCTGCCTGCCTGCTCACTCCTAACTGCTTGCCTGCCTGCCTGCTCAGTGCAGGTCATAGCGACCCGTCGTTCCAGCTGTTCTGTTGTAAAGGTCACTGAGGCTTTTATATGTATAAATTCTGCTTCTTTTGAATAGCAACACCCATCATAGACGTATGGACCCTGGACTGGTTTCTTGAATCCCATGTGACTGCTTTTTCTTCTTCTAATTATGTAACTGAAGAAACCTTCCCTGTGTCAGGAACCCTAGGACTTAAGACTATGGGCTTTCCAGCTCTCCTTTAAAACTGTTAGGTGTTAACAAATACTAGATTCAGACATAGAATCTGCATCTTTTTCTGCCAAAAGCAGGTGTAAGTCAGACTTATGACATGTAAGACCCCGTCTCCAAGCCAGCTGGAATGAATGAGGTGAAGCAAAATGGGGACCTCCCAGGTCCTCTGTCCTCTCTCCTCCACACAAGCGCAGTCTTGGATGCCCACCTGTTGGTTGGATCTGGTCTCCATCTCGCTGTCTGGTCCCCTTGGGCGGGTGTTTCTTCTGACCGTTCATGCAGCCTTGACTCTGTTCTCCACCAGCACCTCCTTCTCTTCCTGGCTCTCTTGGCTAAAGCATCACAACATGGGATGGTAGCAACCCTTCACACCAGAAAAACTCAGTTGGAAGAAATCACCTCTGACTCCAAATCTCTACCCAGTGCTGCAAAGGGCAGGCTCCCCTTTGACCCTCTGCTTACTCTCCCATCGCATCAGCCCACAGGCTGGGCAACTGTTTCATTCTTCAAGTCTGGAGCACACGGCTCCAACCCTCACCTTCTCATTCAGGTTTGCAGGGAAGGTTAGCTGGTTGGTACGTTTCAGATTCAGGAAGCTGGACACAGGGCTGCTCTCAACATGACGGCAAAGCTGTGTGATGAAGACTGAGAAGCCTGAGTTCTAGTCTGATCATTGCCAAGGTTCACTACGTGGAACTGCTGGTCCAGTGGGGGCTCTGCAGCCCTGCTTAAACCACAGTGGGGGTGACTGTCACCACCAGATGAAGGGACAGATGTGGGAGTCCTGGCACAGGAGGGAAAATCTGACGCAGGTTCTGGGGCTGCTTCACGAGGAAGTGAGCTTCCCAAAACTGGAGGAATTAAAGCAGAGACCAGGCAATGAGGGGTCAGGGACACTATGAAGGCAGAAAGCCAGACTAGGTGCCTAGAGTCTCGACTTGGCTTTCCAAAGACTGTGCTTTTCCAGACTGTTTCAAAGGTACTGACTCTTGGCACTGACCTGGAGTCCTCACCAGACTCTGCATCTGGTCATCCTGACTGAGCCTAGTGTCACTGAGCACAGAGTACTTCTCTCGTCCATCCTTCTTTCCAACCCCTGCTCCCGAGCCTCTCACCAGGCTGGGCTCTGAGCACTTCCTAAACGGGTGATGGTGTGCCGGTTCCTTTGATCCCAGCTATGAGCCTAAGTTCTGTCTCATATCCAAACTGGCTCAACCAATTTACAAAACTTGTTGGGAGAAGGGGAGGTACCTACATGATACTGACAATGAATATGATTTGAATCTCAGTTTTGCCATTCAGGGGTTTTGATGTAAGAGCGTGCACAGTTAAGGCAGACATTGAAACTATGAGTTTGAGGTAAGACCCCTGGCCTTATTGTTCCAATGCTGTGAGAATGGCATAGGGAGCAGGACAGCTGGAAAGACAAGAGAGATGAGAGAGAGAGAGAGAGAGAGAGAGAGAGAGAGAGAGAGAGAGAGAGAAAGAGGATCCCCCATGTAGCTCCCAGGCCTGACCTTGGCAATTTCCCTAGTTTATAGACAGTCTGACCAAATGGAATAATTTGGTCACTTCCATGAAGAATTTGCCACTTTTGAGATGTAGTTGCCCCTTGTTCATGGGGGATATATTCCAACACCCCCAGTGGATGCTTGAAACTGTGGATAGCACCTACCCCTGTATATACTATGCTTTCCCCCTATACATACATACCTTTTCACATATAGGAAGCACGTCATGGCTTTTCTTTGGCATACCCAAACTGGCAGCATCACTGCTCTTGAACTTTAGGGCTTATTCAGTAAAATAAGGGTGACTTGTACGCAAACACTGTGATATTTCAATAGTCCAGCTGATAACTGAGGTGGCCTCTAAGCCGCTAACAGGCAGAGCGTGTATACAGCGTGGAGACACTGGCCGAAGGGATGATTCACGTCTGGGCAGGACAGAGCAGGAAGGCATGGGATTTCATCACACTTCTCAGAACAACATGCAATTTAAAACTTATGAGTTGTTTATTTCTGGAATTTTCCATTTATTTATTTTTTTTGGACTGCCCTTGACCACAGGTAACTGAAAATGCAGGAAGCGTAATCACGGGTAGGGGGGAGCACGGCCTTCCAATTCATGGCTCATTTGAGAAAGAAAAAGCAGGGAGGAACAAACCCCATACTGACTTTGTTGGTAAACACCAGCCAACTGTTTCCTTATTAATTTACCTTGGCAACACCTCTCCATTATGTAATTATGTGAAATTTCAGACCCATATTTACTTCCAGCCTACACATACCTTATGTTACTTCATGTTTTCACTACCACCTTGTGAGAAAGGACTCACTTCTCTTAGCTCCTGCAGACGCTCAGATAATCCCATTGGGAGATAAGACACGTTGTGGCTGAACAGCTGGGTGGCCATGAAGTGCAGGGGTGGTGCCAGGGCTGTGGTGGGAGGAGGTCACCTCAGCGCAGGGAGGCGGAGGGGGGCAGGTCTGCCGTAAGCTGGGTGACCCACCCACGGCAAAGGCAGAAGAGGAATTGCTGAAATAAAGGCTAGAAAAAGCAAAGTGTCAAGTGCTTATTGTGAAAGAAATAAATGTGAAATGAATGATCCCGGGAGAGAGACTGGCCAGTTCTGGCCAGTTTGGTACACATCTCGGAGCAAAAGGGGAAGCTGAGGCCTCTTCAGGGGAATCAGGAGGGTGTTGGAGACAAAATGGTGAAAATTCATGAGCAGAAACCGGGGGCATTTGCTAATACTCTTCAGCTCGCACACAGCAGCATCTTCAGCCCTGAGGTGCCCCCAGAGGTGCTGTCTTTGAATCCAGATGTTCTATGGATTCTGACCCAGGTGGGTTGGGAAGGGCTCTGACTTGAGTATTTAGAAGAAACTCTCACTGTGCTTCTGATGCACAGCTGGGGGCGAGAAGCACCATTTTCCACGCCTGGTCCCAAACTAGCAGGAGCATCACCCAGGGATCTGGCAGAAATGCAGATTCTTAGGCACTGGCTCAGACCTACCAAATCAGAAACTCTGATGGTGGGACCTGGCAATCTCTGTGTTAATATCACCCCCCACCCCCCATGTGTGTCTGGCTCCCCTACAGTCTGAGAACGGTGGCGCCAGAAATACCCAAAACCCAGGGTGCCTCTTCTCTTAAAAACAGCTGTCCGCCATCTTCCCCATTCCTCTCAGGACCCCCTCCCATACCACCCTGTCTCCCTCTCCTGCCTGGAGCCTGGAGCCTGGAGACGGCTCCGAGGGCTGCTGAGCAGCAGGGTGGGCGTGGAACACCCAGGGACACTGTTCACCTAAGAGCGGTGTAAACAGCATGCTTTCCTGGCAGGAAGAAGTCAAGTCCGTGGGAAAGACACATCCTTCTCTAATTTGCACAAAGTTGGGACTGAGCCCAAAGGTGGGCCTCCTTTCTAGGCTCTCTTCTCTCCCTCTTCTTCCCATCAGTTGATTTACCTACAGAGAGAGCATTTCCCGAAGCCGCCCGAATGTCCACCCTCCATGTTCTCCACGTGTCCCATGTCTCAGCCCCACTTCCTAGATGACGGCAGAGATCTCCCAACATCTGTCCTTCTCACTACCATTCAGCTCGTGTCCCTCCCCCGATCCCTGGGCCCTTTCGCTCTCGCACACACGTGCGTGCCCACCTGCCTGCCCACACGTGCAAGGACACGTGTACATGCCACCAGCATCCTTTCCAGCTACTCTGCTGTGTCGGGGTAAAGTCCACACTCCTCAGCCTGGTGTCCAGAGGCTTCCTCCTGTGGGTCCCTCCCTGCTGCTCCAACCTTATCTCTCACCAGCCTTATTTATGAACCCTCTGTTCCAGCCTAACTGGTCTACTGGTAAAACCCCGATAAGATAAACGAGTAAAATTAGAGCCAATGAACCCGGAACAGGTACAGGCAGCCACAGGGGTGTCAGGCTGGGACAGCTTCAGACACATCAAATGCTCAGGAATCTGAATGGATATTCTCGGGTCTTTGAGTTAAATAGTTTCGTACTGAGATCATGTGGCGAATGGTACCAAGGATTGGAGCGCTCCATGGAGCGTTCCCTTTACCTCTCCCTTTCTTTACGGCATTTCATTTGCTGTATTTTTCTTAGAGAGGCTAGTTTGAGAAATGATTTTGTGGTTATTTCAATGAACTGATATATTTCACAGGAGATTAACCAAGTGCTTGGATTATGGGAACAAACCTCAGTTTATTTCAGGTGTTCCCCCAGAAAGAGCATGCACACCTACCTTCATAACCCAAAGAGCACTATTGCCATCTGGTGGCTGCTACCTGAAGCACAGGCAGAATTGCATTTATTCATTCAACAAACATTTCGTGAACACCTTCTAGTGACAGGCAGGCTTTCTCCTGGCCACTGGGGATACACTGCTGAGTCAGATACAGTTTCTGTAGACATACAATTGATCAGGCAACTTCAACAGAGAAAGTCTGGGGTGCTATGGCAGGACACGGAAGTGCGAGGTATATTATGGGTGGTCCTGGAGCTTTCCTGGAGGTGACATCTAGTCTGAGTGCTGAAAATGCACAAGAAGGAATCTGGCCCATTAGGAGGGGGTCAGGTTGACACAGGGCCTGTCATAACTCAGGTGGGCACAGGTGTAAGCAGGCTGGGGCCCCTCAGTACACAGACCAGTGCAGATGGAGAGGGAGCTAGGATCACTAGAGACAAAATGTTCAAGGTATAAGATAGACTTCTTCAGGCACAGCAGATATTTCTGATTCACATTGTCCCGTGGGGTGTGGAGAATTGAGGCTTGATTCAAATAGCAATGCATCCTAGGAGGGTCTAGTTGGGAGGACCAGCCTTGTCTAGTTAGGTCTAGGTGAGCCTTATACATGGATGATTCCAGTGGCTTCACGGACCTGTGGGCAGGCTCCTAGCAGTGAATGTGGGGCAGAACCCAAGCTACCAGCTGGGGCTACAGGAAGTAGGGTTAGCCACCTGGGGAGAGAGTTGGGGAAACTGGGTCAGATGTCAGCTCCGTTATCATAAAGGTTAGTTCCTCTTTATCCTTGATTCCTGAACTGACTACAGGGCTTTTGGGGACCTCCATGCCCCGCCCGGTTCTAGTGGCTTGTTTCCTATTGTTGTATTGAGAACCAATCCAGGCCGTGACCAACATATGGCAGGAATGCTGTGTGTTTACCAAACTTGTTTCTTTTTTCTCCTGGGCCTGTTCCTTCCCCTGCCTCCTTTCATGTGGGTGTGGCCAAGGAAATGGGAGTGTTTACACCACTTCTAGGTCTGTTCTGTAAAAACCTGGCCAGTTGGTTGCAGACTATCCAGCGAAGACATCTGAGGGGTGGAAGAAGGTGGGGTCACAAGACAGAAGGAGCCTGCGTTCCCAAATCACTGCATGGAAAGCTGCCCACGGGACACCCACATTTGGATGGTTTAGGTGAGTGAGAAATAGAGTTCTATATTGTCAAGTCCTTGAGATTGGGGGCTCCTTGTTACAACACTTATCCTATCCACTCTCCCCTCAGGACTCAATTTTTATTTCTACTCTGCCATTCTGGGGGCTGGGGTCCTTCTACCTGCTCCTCTATTCATCGCCTTGAAAGCAGCTGCTATTGAAAGTTCCGATTATCTTCTGCTTTGTGGGCTCCCACGGTTGGGCCCATGCATATGTCACAGAGCCCGCCTTACCCTGTGTTGGCACTGTGGGGTGCTGACTTGCCTGGAATACCACTGTAGCCTCCTGCCAGCCTCTGTGGATTCTGTATTCTGCTTCCTGCGCATGCAGCCGGTCTCCACAATCTCTTCCTCCCACCCTCACCCGCACCCTGTGACTAGGAGGTGAAAAATGGCTGTTTCAAGCACTAGCTTGACTGAAAGCTCCAAGACTTGCCTTAAGGCAGTCAAGCCATCTGCTGACTCCCCATGTTCACAAGCAGAACTATGCCTAATCGTCAACATGTAGCCACGTTCAGCCAGGAGGAATGCCAGAAAAGATGTGATGATAATTTAGAAAGTGCTAATATCTGACAAGCTGAATCATGGGTGACATAAATTGATAGAGGGACTGAAATGTGAAGGAAATAGGACGGGCCATGTCTGATCGTGATACCAAGAGCAGCCTGCTGTTGATAAGTTGTCCCGCCTTCTGATGAAACATACAGCCAGGGTCCGAATGGTAGCACTGCAGCAGAGCCCCCACTGTGTGCCCGGGGCTCCCGGATGATGCTGACGTACAGGTGTCAGACCATCATCTAAAGAGCTCCATGCTCATTTTAATAAAACCAGGTGGGATAGAGTTGGCATCATGTCACTCCCCTGCTGAAAGGCTTTCTTTCAACGACTTCCCTTTTCTTTCGGAAGGAGTAGGACACTTCTTAATGGCTCACCAGGTCTTAGGTGTTCTGACCCCTACCTACCCTCAAGTTTGGTTTCATCCAGTTTTACATTTCCCCTTGTTCAATGCTTCTAAGCCACGCTGGTCTCCCCGACATTCTTCAGGTGCACCCAGCACAGTGCGAGGCACTTAGCACAAACTCAACAAGTCACTGTCGATGAATGAACGAGGGAAGGGAGGCTGTTAGGAAATTGCTGCAATCTAGTGAGACAGAGCTGCGCTTTGGGTGGAGAGGGATCTCTAGATACAAACTCCGTGAGATCAGAACTCTAGCTGGTTTGCTGTCCTAGTATATTCCCATGGCCTAGAACAGTATCTAACGCAGACTAGGTGCCAATACATTATGGAGTCAGTGGATGAATGAGAATGAATGGCTAAAGGGAGAAGTGGCCAGAATGAGAGAATTTAGTAGGCACAACCAATAGGGCCTGGTGATTAACTGGATGTGGAGGTGGGGCCCGGGAGAGAAGGAGGAGTCAAGGATGAGCCCAAGTTTCTGACTTGGGAGCGGAGTGGGAGGAGGTATCATTTACTGAGATGGGGAACATGGGATGCTGACAGGAGGTTAATGGAGAAAGGAGGCTGCAATGATGAGTCTAGTTTTAGATATTTCAAGTCTGCAGCATCTGTGGAATATCTGTGAGAAGAGGCCCAGTGGGCAACTGGATATGTTAGTCAGAAACTCAGGGATGAGAACTGGGGTGGAGAGGATGGATTTGGGAATTGCCAGCTTGTGGATGTTAATTAAAGCCAAGTGAGTATATAAGATTGCAGCGTAACAGGTGGTGGGTGATTGCACAATGATATATAAAATGTGGTTCCTGCCCTTTCAACCAATACAAAAATCAGGATTTGACATAGACCTGAAAACTGTTTATAAACCCGTCCATGTTTCCATAGCAACCTTGAAGAGCAGAGACAATTCTGCATTATCACAGGGGCCGGGGGAGCACACGGATGCTGCTGCCTCCCTCGGGTCTCCTCACAGGAGATGTTCCTGCTTCACACGGCTCCCACAGATAGTGGCACCCAGAGATTCTACTCTAGCTGGTCCAAACCTGTGCTTTCTCCCAGGTCTCCACCGCAGGGCCAAAGAGATAGAAGCAGAAGGTCATCAGTCCTTCCCAACCTCTTTTTCTCTAGTTCTGTCTCCACATCTGCCACTTCAGCAGAGCCTTTCTGGGGTGGCAGCAATGACCTACCTGCTAAATCCTGATGCTCTGGTGACCACTTCATTTGGCCTTTCTGCGACATTCCCCACCTTTAGGCATTTCATGCTTCTTTCCACTGTCCTCCTACAGCATTGAACAGAACCACAGACCACACATACAAGTGTTCACTCCGTGTCAGAGCCTGCTAAGCATGTCACACGAGCACCTCATGGTCCTCACAACCACCTTGTGCCAATACGTTCAGCGATCGCCCCTTTACAGATGGGAAACTGAGGTGTCAAGAAGTTAAATAGCTTCTCAAAACCACCCACGCTGGAGGGCAGAAGTGGCTGAATTCAAACCCCATTCTTTGGAAAACAAAAAGTGACCGCATTTAAGCAAGGAAGTAGGTCCTGTTCCCTCTCAGATCAGCCCTCCTCCTTCTCTCCTGGGTCCCCTTCGTTTCTCCCCTGCCAGGCTGCTCTTGCCAATGTTGTCCCATGACCCGCTTCTCAGCACTCTACATATTCTCTGTGGTTAGTTTCATCCTCATGGATGAAACCCTAACCCTACCCCTAACCTTAATCCTAACCCTAACCCTGACCCATCCATATGCAGATGCCTCATCAAACGCAAACTCCTTCTCTACCCCAGATTTCTCTCCTGACCTCTCCAGGTCTGGCTGCCTCCTGAGCATCTTTGCCTCCATGACACCAGGAGCCTCGTGCTTCGCTGTCTCACCACTGAAGCCACAGTAATTTCCCTCCCCTTGCTCCTTCTCCCAGGAACTGCTGTGTATGCCACCACGTGACTCAGTCAATAGACCCAGAAATTGAGGAGTTATCCTCAGCCACCCCCTCGCTCAATCAGTGCCCAGACACTGGTGATTCTGCCTTCCCAGGGCGCTCCTCCCCATGTGTAGGCCGACCACCTTATTCAGAGCGTCATCTCTTACCCTGATGACCAGTGGCCTCTTTGCTGGTGTCCCCATCTCAGGTAGGACCCAACCAGTCTGCCCCCTGAGGGATACTTCTAAAAGCAAAACTAAGCACACTGCTGCTCAATTTTAGGTCCTACTCTGGCTCCCCACTGATCCCAGAATAAAGTGTAAACTCCTTGGCATGACCCACAGTGCCTTATGGGACCGGTCTCTGAGCATCTCTCCGTCCTCCCTCTCACCCCAAGTTTCCAACGCCTTTCACAAATGTTAGCTATGCTTCCTCTGCCCAGCACTTCTGTCCACCCTCATCTGCTGGGTGAAGTCATCTGTCCAATCTAAGCTCTGGCATCACTTGTTCAAACCTTTAATTTTGTTTTCTTTTATTTTTCTTTTAAAAATATTTTTTAATTGATTTCAGAGGGGAAGAGAGAGGTAGAAACATCAGCGATGAGAGAGAATCATTGGTTGGCTGCCTCCTGCATGAGGGGATCGAGCCCCACAACTCAGGCATGTGCCCTGACCAGGAATCACACCATGACCTCCTGATTCATAGATCGACACTCAACCACTGAGCCACGCCAGCCGGGCTGTTCAAACCTTTTACAAGCCCCTTCCTCTTACTGTTGCCCCCTTTGTGTCCTGCCTGTGTGTGTGTGTCATTGTGTTACAGAAAAACCGGAGAAGAACCAAGCAACGCTTAGAGAGATGGAGTTACATTTATTACGCGCGGGCCCAGAGGAAAATGTTTCTCAAATTCTGGGTGAAATCACACAGAAAGTTTCCTGTATTTATATGATTTTACCTTCTTTGTCTCCCAAATATGGTTTTTTCCGGTTCCCTTTGCAAGTTCTTAAAGGGCCCTATGTGCTAGGGCTTTGAGACCTCAACCAAAGGCTTGGCCTGACGCCAGCACTGATAACTTCGTCTGGAGAAGGTTGAATGGCCTCTCTGAAATGGGAGTAGTCTTATTTTCCTTATTATTTAAGCCAGCAAGCATTTACAGAAGCCAGAAGTAGCAGGGTTAAAATTTCCAAGTTTTTATATAAGATGGATGCATCAATTGCACCTCTAATACGGATGGTGCTTGGGTGTTCACACGTCTGCTTTCCTCTCCTACAAGCTGAGCTCCTTAGGGGCAAGGCCCAGACTTATATATGGGGATTCTATGCCTGGTGCCGAGTGCCTAGCAATTGTTCAGTAAATGTTTGTTGACTGAAGGAATGAAGGAATGGATGAGCCTATCTAACCTGACCCCCTGTTTTCAGAAATTGGCCAGAGAGTCCCTAAGATATTGCCTGGTGTTTAGGAGACGGGGCTGAATTGGGGCCTCCCAAAAGGGGTCCCAGTATCTTCTGCAAGGAGATAAAGCCCCCCCCCCCCAGGCACACTCCATGCCTCCTCTTCCTTATCGGCAGCTCTGCACACCAACAGGTGAACATAGGAACAAAGATATCACAGCTGTGGGCTGGCTTGGGGAACTATGGATATTTCAACTAAGAAGTGACTTTAGATTTAGTGGGGAAAACACTGGGTTTAAAGCCAGAGGCTGGGGCTTGAGCCTGGCATCTAGAATGTGGTAAATGTATGATTTCAGGCAGTCCTGGAACATCTCTGAGCTCCAGTGTTTTCTGCGTGGACCAGGAATGGAAAGTCCTGCTCACCTACTCCCCAGGCTGGCTCCGAGGCTGCAATGGGGTTACAGTTATACGTAGACATTCTCTGGATTTGCATGGTGCCCCGTTGTCTTTTATGTGGGGTTCTGCTTGGCAGAGAGAATGTACCCCACTGCCTCGAACCTTACCAGACACCAGGCTCAGCTCGGCAGCTGGGGCCCGTCAGCAGAGGAGCCAGGCACCGCTCAGACATCTGCACGGGCAGCCTTTAAACACAGGGAACACGGAGGAAATACCACAGGATTTATGGAGTGAAAGCTTTAAAAAGAAACACTAGACTTAAGTCAAAACAGTTGATCCAACTCTGGGGGAGGTGTCTGCCTGGATGTAGGAGAAAAAAGGATAGACTTGGAGTAGGTTGAGGCAGAGGGGAAAAGTGCTGGGGGGTGTCTAACCCAGTGGCGCACAGCTCAGGGGAGAAATTCTGAGACTGCCTTCACGGAGGGCAGCAGCCCCAGCATTTTGAAATGCACGTCTTTGGGTCCAGTGGTGCCACTTCTGAGAATGTCACTTGGGATATCCTCACACTAGGCCACGGTGATATGTACACGGATGTTCACTGCAGCTTCATTTGCAGTTGGGAAAACTTGGAAACAACTTGAATACCATTCAGCAGAGGGTAGGGTAATTATGACACACCCATACGGTGGAATCCTAAGTACCAGAGATGCATATCTCTAGGAACAGTGCAGAAAGACGGTCTCGACACAGTGAGGGGGAAAGCCGTTTTCGGAATGGCATGAATATGATGATTTCGCTTTCATAAAAATAGAAAACATAGCCATGTTTATATATGCATAGAAGAAGAAATGGGATGATATACTCTCATTCTTGACAGTTGGTCTCTGAGAGTTGGTATGTTTCATACAGTTCTGTAGCATTGATTGTTTTGTTTTGTTTTTTGTAAATCCTCATCTGAGCATATTTTTTTCATTACTTTTCAGAGAGTGAGAGGAGGGGAGGGAGGATAAGGAAGGGAGATAGATAGATAGATGATAGATAGATAGGTAGAGAAACATTGATGTAAGAGAGACACATCAATTGGTTGCCTCTTGCACATACCCCAAACGGGGTGGGGAGCAAACCACAACCTAGGTACGTGCCTTTGACTGGGAATTGAACCCAAGACCCTTTGGTGCAAGGGCCGATGCTCTAACCACTGAGCGACTGGCCAGGATGAGTTGATTGTAATAGACATAGTATTTAACAGAAAATACCCAGAGAATAAAGGTATAATGTTTAATTATGGAAAACATCATTGCAACAGTCTGCCCTTCATCCTGAAAATATCTTGGCTAGAGAGTCCCTGTATTGTCTCATAGACATAAAAATTACAATACAGCCTTAATTATGTTTCTTTCCTGATGAAAATCCTTAATATCTCTCATATCTGACCTTTCTACTCCATCTTGGTTAGCTTACTTCCCACAATTCCCTGAGTAGTATCCCGGCTCTGACGCAGGCATAGAAAGGGTGTTACGATCCCTCCACAAATCACAGGTCACATAGGAAGAGCTCCAAAAATACCAGCTGGAGGAATGAACGAGTGGCCTTGGTGCCACTAGGGGAGCTGGACACCAGCATTCAAAGGTGTCTCCAAGAACAGGGCAGGACCTGTGCCAGGTGTGTGGGTGACATGCCCACGGGGTGACGTGAGGAACATATTCTAGATGCAGAGCCTAAAACTTGAGATGAGAGACCTGGATTCTATCAGCGATGGGACTTGGTACCAGTCACACCCTTTTGGTTTCATTTCCTCCTCTGTAAATAAGACTCGGGCTTGGTCAACGTTTTTCAAAGCAAGTTCCTGAGGGGTATGTTGATAAATGTCTCTTAAGAGAAACTCTGTGGTCAAATGCACTTGGGAAATGCTGCTCTCAGCATCACACTCTTGCTATGACAAGCCTTTCAGTAAGCATGCTTGCTTCTGGCTGCTTTGCCAGCATTGCTCACATTTATTCACCTCCAAACCTTAGAAGAAAAAACTTTTTCTGAGCCTCTTTCTGGAATGCACACTGCTCCCAGTCATATGAGGTCCTTCTGACTGAATCTGTGGCCATGATGAGCTGGCTCCTCCACACCCACAGCATTGTGTTCTGGTGTCCCCTGTAGAGTGCAGCTCTGTTTTGTGAGGGGGAGCACACAGATCCACTAACATCTCAGTGCATACTGATGGGGTGGGATGGGGTGGGATGGGGTGGGATGGGATGGGGTGGGATGGGACAAAGGAGACTTGGTTTGAAAGGTCTGGGCTGGAGCATGGAGCACTGAGGTCCAATGGGGCAGAGCTGTTGGGGGACACCTAAATAGGGATGTAAAACAGGGAAGCAGGGCAACTGGTCAGAGAAAAGGGAAGTACTTGGTACCTGAGTGGTTCATTCTCATTTGTGGCTGTAGCTCCATCTATGCCTCTGGATTTAATATTATTTGTATGGTGAAGGTTTCCGTGTTTGAATATAAACTTTAGTTCAGAGAGTGGGCTTTGGAGTCCTACATCCCATGACTTTTCCATAAGATGGAATTAAATTTTACCTCATTGGGTTGTTTGTGAGGGTTAAGGGAGCAGACACATATGAACAATCTTAGGACAGTAACTAACACACAGCAAGTACCCCATATGCACTATCACGACTCACCCTTGTTACATATATTTTCAGCCGAGATTACTCTCTGACTTGACAGGGCCACTCAGATGTCTCCCAAGCATCTCAAACTTAACAAAACCCAAACTGAACTTCTCGATTTTCCCAACAAGACCCCACCTCAGTAAAGGACACCCTGTACCCCTATAGATCAAGCCAGGAACCTGGTGGTCAGACATGTTCCCTCCTCGCCCTCCACATCCCACCCCCTAGGAAACGCTGCAGTCTACCCCCAAATGCATCCCAAATTCACCGGCTTCTGTGCACCTCCCATCCCTGGTGTCACCTAAGGAGCATCACCTTGGGAGGGAGGTCACAGTCCTGTATGTGGCCTCCCTGCTTTTCCTCCTGCTCCCTGCCCGTGAATTCTTTACATGTAGCCAGAATGACTTTAATAATCATAAGTACAACCACGTTAAAACCTTGGCAGCTGATAAAGTGAAGCCCGGGTTCTTCCCTTGGTCTGTGCTGTCTGGCCTCTGTGGACACCCCATCTCTTCCTGGCTGCTCCCGCAGCTGGCCCACGGACTCGGGTCCACCCGCCCCCTTACTGAAGGTGTTGTGCGATGACTAACAAGCAAAAAAGGATCCAGGCTCCACTAGTCAGATAAGCTCAGTGCTAGAACAAAGGATCCATACATGCGGTTATCTATGGATACGCTTTCAGACATTTAAGAAATCCTTGCACTCAGGCACTCAGGACGAGAGCACTAATCTGAGGCAGGAGTTTTGGTCCATTGCAACAGCCAGTCACCAACAGCCAGCCCTCGGTCACTCTGACCCCAGAGAGGTTGTCAGGCCTGGGAACCAATGAACTTTGCTGGATGGATGCCCTCAGGGCAGCCAGCATTTTTCATCAGGCTGATGTCCACTTCAAGTTTTTTTGGGATATACATAATCTCCTCACTTAATTATACATTAAATTTTTTTTGAGAGGAGTTGAACCCATTTGTTTCTCAGCCAACATGGGGCCAGCTCCGCTGCTGGTTCCCCAGGGAATTTAACGTAAATGTTTATGGACGGTACAGTCATCGAGAAGATGAAGTTGCTGATTCATTGCCTTACACAGAAACCCTTTGTTTTTCCCTCCTCTTCCTTCCTCTTTATAAGGAGACACTCTGAGAACGAGCACATTCTGGGGACCCACTTAATATGATGTTTTTTTGGTTGCCTCTTCCTTCTTCTGTCTGCAGAGTGTGATTCCTGTGCCGGCAGGGCCATCAGACGCCTCTCCCCCTGGACGACACCCCCCGAGGGTCTCTGAGGAGCAATGGAAGGCTGGGGGTTTCTCAGCCTGGAAGCGAGCAGCCCTGTGCTGATGATGACCCTGTCAGTGGTCCTCTTGGCCCTCCTCAAATGGTAAGTGTGGCTCACAGACCGGGAGCCTTGCTGGAGCCAGGTGGGGGATGCAGGAGTGTGTTTTCCTTCTGTTCTAATCTGGAGGGAGTTGAGTATTAACACAGCTTCAGAATGAAGGGCAAACAGTCGGGTTAATCTTTTGCTAAAATGCATGAGATTGAAGTGTCATAAAAGGCTGGGGGGTCAGTTGCTGAGAATGCTGCCCATAATTAAGTCTGAGAGCAACGGAAAAAGAAACAAAGGGGAAAGGTTTGGGGAGAAGTATTTCCTCGCACCCCGTCCTATCTTCTCACCTTGGGTTTCTAAGATCCTCTCCCACCTCGGCTGTACAG
Organism: Murina feae; assembly: GCA_004026665.1. Lineage (NCBI taxonomy): Eukaryota > Metazoa > Chordata > Mammalia > Chiroptera > Vespertilionidae > Murina > Murina feae. The sequence continues at coordinate 131,614 of PVJC01000163.1, forward strand.
CACAATCGGCCCCCTGGTTCATGTTACACTAAAAACAGAAAGGATGTGGGAGCTCTCTGGCATCGGGGCTACTCCGGAGGCAGTCACCGATGGGGGTTTCTGGAGGTTTAAGGGCAAAGTGGTGGAACTCATTTCCTTGTCTTCTAATATCTGGTAAAAGGGAGTGGGTCCCTATGAGCAGAGCACACTCATTAGCCACAAAGTCTGGGACCTGCAAGGATCTCAAATGTGAACTGGAAGCAGCTCCGTGTGGTAGTGTTAGTTCAACAGGTTTTCCAAAGTCTGGCTCAGTCCAAGGTCACACCACAGGCGGCACTTATGCATGTTCACCTGTCAGTCATAAGCACCTGGATTTAGGCAGCTCTGGGGTTTGAGGGGAAGGTGGAAAAAATAATGGGGAACTTGGGTTTGAACGGAATTTCAATTTATGTTTCCGGTGGTAGTAAAGCCTCCTCTAGATTAATAACTGGGAAAGCATTTTCAGAAGCATCAAACATTATGCAAATGTTTTATTCTTTTGGAATTTGCATAGCTGAAAATGGGATTCACGTTTGATGTTCTGTGATGATGAAATTATTTCTTGGAAACTGGTTCTGAAAGGCAGCTTCAGTCCAGGGCTGTTTTGCCTTTTAACTGGTTTAATTATCTTTTGAACTTTTCTGTGGCAGGGTAGCTTGTCTTGCCTTGGGACCAGCCTCATGCAAATGGTAGCCCCCCGCACCCCATTAATCCACCTTAACATCTTTCCATGCTCAGTGACGCACAGAGCATAGCACTTGGCACGTAGGAGGGTGCTTACTTAGTAGATGTCAGCCACTCTAATGAATTGACACTGATGTAACCTAAATGCAGAGGAAAGTAAGTCTTTGGTGCTTTAGGCATATTTTAAATTATTTATTAATATTAATTTCTCCTCAACAGCTAGGCTCTGACTGTGGCTCTCAAAGCCTGTTCCACCTGAGTCCTCCAGGTGGTCTCATGGCATCAATGTTTATATTATACTAGAGGCATGGGGCATGAATTCGTGCACGAGTGGGTCCGGCTGGCCTGGCCTGATTGGGGTGGGGTGGAGAGGGGTGTGATCGAGGCCCCTGGTCGAACTCCCTGTTGAACTCCTGGTCGAGGGGACAATTTGCATATTAGCCTTTTATTATATAGGATACTTTCCTACATGTCTGTGTCTGTCATTAGTGTGTTGTTTCCATTTCTGTATTCTTATGCCCAGCTCAGTGCCTGATTTATGGCCTCGATAAGTGAATGAATCGCATACATTAACGTTGCTCTGGTCACAGAAAGGGGCGTGTGTCCTGTCCATAAGCTGCTATAACTAATCAGCGTACATCAGAGAGTCACGGTCAATAACACCACACTGTTCAGCAAGGCAGCTGTGCATGTATAATCTATTCCCAGGCCAGATGAATAACCTGGGTCAGAGACAAGATTAGATAAAAGCATGAAGCAGAGGTGGTAAATAGGAAGGGAGAGCTGACTTCCACCTGTTATCACAAAAGCATTCATTGATCTGTTCATGTGTGCCAGGCATAGAGTGAAGCCCTGGGACAAGGTCAGGAAACAGGAAATCTGGATCGGATCCCATGGCAGGGGGCACATGGAGGTCCTGGGTAAGCTCAACGTCTGAAGAGAATATTCCAGAAGGAGAGGAGCAGCAGGAGGAAGGAGCCATGGCTGTGGCTCTGGTGCCCTTGAGTCTATCCCTTGATTCGGCTCCAGAAAACCACCTTGGCCTGTCGAGGCAAGGTTCTAGGTAGCCACTGAGCCACAGACGTCAGCTTGAATGAAGTGCGGTCTCCCCAGCTCCATTTTCTTAGAAGGGTACATGTGAGAGAGACACTCACAGCCTTCTTGCCTGAGGAGAACTCAGGGAGGGCACATGTCCCACATATTTCAACTCCTTAATCTCTCCTTTCAGAGTGACACCTGCCATTGGCCAGGTAAGATCACAATGGAGAACCTAAACTCAACTCTGAGAAGGTGAAATTATGACGGACGCAAGGATAGTTTCTTGCCTCTTCAACCAGCCAGCAAGTTCCTCCCCTGTAGGAGGAACTCATCTCATTATAGTTCTGGCAACTTCTGTCCACGACACAGATGCTCTGCTAGCATTTGGTTTAATGGGGGACAGTTAAGAAGGAGACACGTATCAGCCCGGCGCCCAGGACTTGGGGCTTGGCTCTCGCGTCCCTCAGTGGCCCCATCTGGTCTCTCCCCCGACATCCTGTGCTGCTCACGGTTCTCTGACGGGGACACGCTGCAGCAGGGCCTCTGCCCGGACCGTCCCCGTGCGTGGATGCCCAGCCTCTCTTCTCTTCAATGCTAAGCTCAGGGGTGTCTCCTCAGGGAAGCTTTTCCTGGGATTGCCCAAGGCACATACAAGCCTCCACTCAGTGCTGCTTTTATCATCCCTCTCGTCTCCTCTCTTTCACATGCCTGGCTGGAGCTTGGCACCTAATAAATGTTGGCTGAAGGCTAATTCCAGCCTCTAATCTCTGCTGGCATTTTTCTTGCCGGTTCAACTCTTAGCCCTCCCAGCTCAGTATAAATCTTTTGGCCACGCGAACCAGCCCCTTTCCTAAAAGCCTCCTGGATGTTCACTCTGACCCTACTTGGTGACCACTTTTCTGATTATTGCAGGTGGACTGTCCTTGTAGGTCCCCACACACACACCTTGTAGAGTAGAGACCATGGCATGTACTATAAGTGAACAAGCCCTTAGTTATTAAGTGTATGTGCGAATTTGAAAAGAGGAAGACAAAATAGTTCATTTCATTTAAAAAGAGTTCCATTGTAAACTAGGCGTAGTATATTTTGATAGTTTTCCCAAAACTGCACTTGACATGATTCTTCAATGAGGATCATTCGCATTGGCAGGTAGGTGGCTGAGCAGCGCAAATTGGGGTATAAGGAGACCAGGACCACTCTTCTGGGGTGGGAGACGGACTGGGGGGGGTGTAGAATCTATGAGCTAGAAGTACATGAAGCACAGCAAAGGTGATTAACACATGCAAGAAGCATTTTAAGATTCTGTATAAAACTGTTTGAAATTCTTACTCCTGGAAGAGATTTGATGTATAAGAAATAAGTTGCATGAGACGAATATTGCCAGAGGCAGCCTTGACTCCTAGTGCTTTTAAACTCTCAAGCACACCTAAGAACTGGCAGCTGGATTCCTGTTATAAAGATTTCTTTATTCTTTGGAGCAATGGGAGAGTCTTGGCTGATGATGCAGTGAGAAAGGTAAATGGAGGCTCTTCCACTAAGTAGCTAAGCAGTTAAAACAAGTGAATATATGCCTGTGGTGGAGGCTGAGAAGAGCCCTTGGGAAGATGGAAGAGCTTTTAGTGCTGAGCTGCATTTAAGGTTCAGGATCCCAAGACAACAGAGGTACAGATCAAACAGACATTAAACTAGCAACAGGGTGAGTTAGTGTTCTGGTCAAGTCTTTGTCTAAGACCAGGTTGAAGTAAAATGTGCTGGGTGATTATTAAGACTTAAGATGATAACGGAACTGTCTATCGCTATACCTGAGAATTTCTTTCTCAGACAGCTTGCTCTACAGGTGGGGGAACTGGATTCTGATTCTAGACCCACAACTGGCCCCAGAGCCTATTGAAAAGACACCGCTGTTCCCTGGGATGCCAAGATGGTTCAACATCCACAAATCAATAACTGTGATACACCACATTGACAGAACAAATATAAAAATCACATGACCACCTCAAGAGATGCAGTAAAGACATTTGACAAAAATTCAACTTCCTTTCATGATAAAGATGCTCAACCAACCAGGTAGAGAAGGAATGTTCCTCCGTGTAATAAAAGCCATATATGGGAAGCGGACAGCTGACATCGTACTCACACTGAAAAGTTGAAAGCTTTCCCACTAAGGTCAGGAACAAGACAAGGATGCCTATTCTCACCACTTTTATTTAACATATTGGAAGTCCTAGTCAGAGCAATTAGGTAAGAAAAAGAAATAATAGCCCTCCAAATTGGAAAGGAAGAAGTAAACTGTCTCTGCACATCCCATGAATATATATATATATATATATATATATATATATATATATATATATATATATATTTCTATATAACAAAGAGCTAATATGCTAATTAGACCAGCTGGCAGAACGACCTTCTGGAATGATCTTCTGGAATGACCAGTGGGCATAGGGTGTGGCCATGGGGCTGTAAGGAAGTCAGAGCTGCTGCGAGGGCAGAGCCCCTTGCACAAATTTTGTGCATCAGGCCTCTAGACTAAAGACTCCACCAAAAAACTGTTAGAACTAATTAACAAATCCTATATAATGGTGGGATACAAAGTCAACATACAAAAGTCAGTTACATTTCTATATACTTACAACAAACTATCTGAAAAAGAAATAAAGAAAACAATCCCATTTACAATAGCATCAAACAGAATAAAATGAGAATGAATTTAGCCAAGGAGGTAAAAGATATAAAACATTGATGAAGCAGACACAAAGAAATAAAAAGATATCCTGTGTTCATGAATCAGAATTAATATTGTTAAAATGTCCACACTACGTAAAGTCATCTACAGATTCCATGCAATTCCTATCAAAATGTCAATGGCATATTCCACAGAAATCAAAAAGAAATCCTGAAATTTGTATGGAACCGTAAAAGACTCCAAATGCACTCTACTTCCTGATTTCAAACTACAGTATAAAGCTACAGTAGTCAAAATAGCCTGATACTGGCATTTAAAAGAACACATAGATCAACGGAACAGAATAAAGCATTTAGAAATAAACTGATAAATATACAGTCAATGAATTTTTGACAAAAAAAAAGTCAAGAATACACAATGGGGAAGGGAAACTTTTTTCAATAAATGATGCTGGGAAAAGTGGATAAATAGATGCAAAAGAATGAAATTGAACGCTTATCTTTTACTATACAGAAAAAATTAACTTGCAGTGGATTAAAGATGTAAATGTAAGAACTGAAACTGAAACTCATAAAAGGAAACAGACGAAAAGTCCCTTGGCAACATTTTTTGAATGTGACACAAGAAACACAGGTAACAAAAGAAAAAAAAGTGGGACTACAGTAAATCAGAGAGCTTCTGCACAGCAAAAGAAGCAATCAACAAAATAAAAAGGCAAACTACAGCCTGGAAGAAACTATTTGCAAACCACATATCTCATAAGGGGTTAAAACCCAAATTACAGATGGAACTCATGCAACTCAATAGCAAACAGGCAAACAAAAAATAAAAAAAATGGGCAAATGATCTCAATAGACGTTTTCCCAAAGAAGATACACTAATGGCCAACAGTTATATTAAAAGGTATTCAACATTACTAGTCATCAGGGAAATGCAAATCAAAACCACAACAAGATATCACCTCACACCTGTTAGGATGGCTGTCATCAAATGATAGGAGATAATAATTGTTGCCTAGGATGTAGAACAAAGGGAACCCTCATGCATTGTTGGTGGGAATATAAATTGGTGCAGCCATTATGGAAAACAGTATGGAAGGTCCTAAAAAATTAAAACTAGAACTACCACATGATCCAGCAATTCCACTTCTTAGTATATATCCCAAGAAAGTGAAATCAGATCTTTAAGAGGTACCTGCACCCCTGTTCACTGCAGCATTATTCACAAATAGAGGCCTGGTGCATGAAATTCATGCACAGATAGGGTCCCTAGGCCTGGCCAATAATCAGGGCTGATTGGGGCTTGCGGCTGCCAACCGGGGTCTTCCTTCGTTCCACGCCATCCCCTGGTGGTCAGTGCATCTCATAGCAAGTGATCGCACTCCCGGTCTCACTGTTGAACTCCTGAGGGGACACTTTGCATATTAGCCTTTTATATATATAGATAGCCAAGATATGGAAACAACCTAAAGTGTCCATCGATGGATGAATGGATAAAGAGGTTGTGAGAGATATATATTAGATGAATATACATATATATATTATGTGATATATATGTAATATATAATATATATAATAATATATATATATTATTAGCATTATTTAGCCTTTAAAAAGAAGAAAATCCTACCATTTATGACAATGTAGATGAACCTGGAGGACATTACGCTAAGTGAAATAAGCCAGACACAACTATTGCATGATATCACTTATATATGGAATCTAAAACAGTCAAAATCATTAAAGTAGAGAACAGAATGGTGGTTGTCAGAGGCTGGAGGGTGGGGGAAATGGGTAGATGTTGGTCAAAGAGTACATTTTTTCAGTTATAAGATAAATAAGTTCTAGAGATTTATTGTACAACATGATAACTATCTTATATAGTAAAAGAAAAACATGTAAATTGACCATCCCTCTACTATGCTCACCAGCCAATAGGAATGAGTATGCAAGTTAATCTGACAAAGATGGTGGGTTGATTTGTATACACAGACACCAGGTGGAGAGCAGAGTGGGAGAGCCAATGGCTTGTGGGGATGTGGCTCCCTTGGTTGCTCCCCGAAAGCCGCCAGGTGGAGAGCCAGCAGAGAGTGGAGTGGCTTGGGGAACTTGGCTCCCCAAGCTGCCAGATGGAGAGCAGAGAGGGAGAGCTGGTGGCTTGGAGGACTTGGCAGAGTGGGAGTCAATGGGATGGAGACAGAGCAGGAAGGGAAAACCAAGAGCGTGGGGAGCACCAGGAATTCTGGGAATAGTAGTTCTGGTAGCAGCCCCAGGACCAGAAGCAGAAGCCCAGAGCTCGGGGAGCACCAGGAATATTGGGAATCGTAGTTCTGGTGACAGACGGATCTCCTAGACACTAGAGCAAAGTGAGTCTGGAGCAAGTTACTGTTGTGGTAGGAGATGGAGAGAAAGCAAAGGTGAGAGACATAAGTAAAATCAGAGTGCTTAGGAAAAATTAAAGGGAAGATATCTAAAACTTCCAGGAAATCTCTACCAATGAAGCAGAGAAAAAACAATGCCTCCATCATTCTGTGAGCAACAAACCAAACTGAGTTGGGCTCTCAGACAATTCACTCATATGAATGCAAAAACAGACAGAAACTCCCGGATTGGAGAGGGCTCCCCTGAGGGCTCCCAGATTGGAGAGGGTACAGGTCGGGCTGAGGGACTCCCATACCCCCAGTGCACAAATGTCATGAACTGGGCCTCTACTAATAAATAATAATGTATTATATTTGAAAGTTGCAAAGATTTGTAAATCGTAAGTGTTCTTGCCAACACACAAATGTGTGAGGTAATGGATATCAAAATTAGCTTGATTGTGATCATCGTTACACAAGGTATATATACATATATGAAAACACCAAGTTGTGCACCTTAAATATATACAATTTCTATTTGTCAATCATATATCAGTGAAGCTGGAGAAAACCCACTGGGATAGAACATGGGAGTCCAGCTGAGAAACCTTGAACTGGGCAGAGCAAGGAAGCTGCCGAGGTGTCCCTGATATAATCGGAGGCAAAGGAAGGGACATCCAGCCACTGAGTGGGTATCTGCAGAGTGATCAGTTTGGTCCCCATTTCCAAAGTTCTTCTCCTAAAAATGTTTGGGAGGGGTTAAATGACATGCAAGATCTTTCTTGGCGATTCACAGAATGTCAAAGGCCCTGAAAAGTTCCATGGCAAAGAAATCTGTTTAACTTTATTTAACTCAGGGTTTCCTGAGCGTATTTAATTAAGTAACGCCCCATGTGGCCGCCGTGAGAAGGGCTGCTCCCTTGGAAAGAGTGATCAGACGTGTCAGCGGTTAGGCAGCTGCCCAGCTGCTGGAAACGAGGGGCGGCTGGACAGAGGGGCGGCTGGACAGAGGAACAAAACATGGAAGTGATCCCTCTGCAAGCTCCCAGGCTCCAGGTTGATGATGTGGGTGATGGTTTTCAGGGTGTAAAGGGTACAGAGTCTAGAGGGCAAAGTAGGGCCAACGTGTGGGGCTGGCACCAGTTCAACATCAAAGGAAATGAATACCACAGCTGACCGGCAACGGCCTGGGGACTTCTGAGAGCCCCTCAGTGTCCATCAGGAATGCTGCCACAGTGCTCCTCACGTGGTGTGGGCAGCTGGCCTAGATGACCACCGAGGCCGCGAGATCTAGGCTGCAGGACTGTTTCATCCGGGCAGGTCTGTGCTGAACCCATGTGCTGCCAGTGGAGCAAGTCAGAAAACACATGTGATCCGCTGATGTCTGCCCCCTCTCCCACCCGGCTGCCCTACTCATCTCCAGTGGCATTTCCTGTGGCACTGACAGCGTCCCAGGAGCCTGGAAACACGCCCACAAAGCAACTCCCATGGGCCTTGTTGAGGCTTCATGCATGGCCTCTTGCTTCTCGCCTCCCTGTCCCAGTCCCTTGGCTGTTCTGTGTCGCCAGCCAGTCGGGGGTCCTGGAATGCAGGGAGGAACTGACCTGGAAGAGAGTAGAGGGAGGCAGTTTCAGGTGAAGTACCACAGGCAAAGGCAACACCAGGGTTTGTAACGTTTGGTGGAACAAAGCGTTACGAGTGTGAGTAGTGGACGCAGTTTAGGAATAATGTTAAAGGCCGTGGGTGATTTCCAGGGCCCCGGTGCCTCCAGTGAAGGCTGCACACTACTTCCCGTTTTTATGTTTTTTGTCTAGGATGTGATGGGCACTTCGGTTTAATAACTCGGTGATGAGCTTGTAGATAAAATCGAGCCTGCTTATGAAAATGAGGTCTGTGCTTCCTCGGGGACCATTTTCACAGAATATTACTTTTTTTTGTTTTCTCTCTTTTCAATAGTTATGCACAATATCCCTAGCCTTCCCCTCACTTTATTGATTTTCCACGACGAGAGTACGAGGTGTGACTATAAAGTAACGTGACTGATTATTTCAGTACACACACCAGAACTTACGCAGCCCGGAACTCACACAGCGGCAACGAGACCCCCGGGAGATGCTTTGAGGGCGTGTATCCAGGCTCCTGGCACACTGTCAGTGCCACAGGAAATGCCACTGGAGACGAGTAGGGCGGCCAGGCGGGACAGGGGACAGACACGAACCTCTACTCCCTGCACAAAGGCCACTCTCGCAAAACTCGCGCTTAGCCCTTTTCCTCGGGAATGGTCTGTGGTGCCTGGATGCAGTCTTTTGACAGCTCTCTGGGCAACAAATCATCATCTCGGTTGAGAACAGATTGATTTTTAAAACTGCCCCGATTTGGGGAAATGGATGATCAGACGGGGGCACTATTTTAAATCCCCCCCAAAATGTGATTGTAAAACAATAAGGCATCGTTGTTGTTTCCTCAGAGGGCCTGGGAGCCCGGGGATTCTGTGAAAGGGCCACACATATTGGGCACAGGTGTTGTTCTTGTTTTATTTGTTTGTTTGTTAGTTTGTTTTAAAGAAAAAATAGTAATAGTCTAAATACTTATGGTCACACTTTCTCTAATCTGGTAAGGAATTTAGGCTGCTGGTAGCATTTACTCCCTGGGCAGAGCTGAAAGAGGAACCTCATTCCTCCTATAAACAAAGCCAACCAAACAATTGATGGTGGAGCCTTACTGAGCCCCCTGGATAAATGCTTGTGGCCACTCTCCCTGGGAGGACAGTGGCTCTTCCAGAAGCAGAGCAGTTGGATGAACCCTTCCCTCCCCCTCGAACACCATCACCACCACTGAATGGGCTGTCATTGGCCATGGAGGCCAAGTGCCCTGTTCTCGGAAACCTCAGCAGAGTAGCAGGAACTGGTTTCTGACTATAAAAACACTAGAGGCCGGATGCCTTCTCACAGTCTGGGGCCCCTCGGGGGATGTCTGTAAGCTGGCAGTCAGACATCCCTCTCTCAGTCTGGGGCTCTCGCAGTTCAGGACCCCTCACCTCTTACAGCCCACCTGCAGGAGAGGCTTCCACCACCGCTGTGCACTCGCCAGGTCAGTGGGGACACACTGACCACCAGGGGGCAGCTCCTGCATTGAGCGTCTGCCCCCTGGTGGTCAGTGTGCGCCATAGCGACCGGTTGTTCCACCTTTCGGTGAATTTGCATATTAGGGTTTTATTATATAGGAAAGTGCCTCTGAACATGGGATGAGCCTTTGGAGACAGAGGGACAGGGGACGGGAGCTCACCCTGTTGTGGACTGGAATCTCAGTTATTAAGGGCCACCTTCTTCCTGGTTTGCCAGAAATATGTGATGTTGCACAACTTCCTGGGGGGTGGGCAGGGGAGGTGTGTCTGCTGAGTGGGAGATCCCCAGAGCCTGGGACTCAGTGTCGTTGGCCTCCTCGTGGAGCCTGTTCCTGGGCCACACTGCGGGGCCACCCTAGGCCTGTGTCGTGTGCCCCCACAAAGGTGTGCTTTTTAGGTTTCACGGAGGCATACCTGAGCGTGGCCCCAGAAAGTTTTAAAACTGTTATTTGTTCAAAGGTATCTGGGAAAATTGTGTCAGAGGTGGTCTAAAAGCAAGGCCAACCTCTATAAATAGTGACTTCACCCCAATCCTGTTTTCTAAGCACTACACCCAGACACGCGGGGAGGGCCAGGCCATGTACCCAAACCAGCCACTGCCTCCACACTGGGAGCTGAAAGGTGCCTAAAGTCCTCCTGCCTTTCCCTCCTACCTGCACACCACGGGCCCCTTTTCTCTGCACATTTGGCACCCACTGTATCTGCTGCCTGGATGCCCTCCCCTCTCTGCTGAATCCAATCCTATCCATCCTTCCAAACTTTGTCCAAATGTTGCTCTTCTTGAAGGTCTTAACCAGAGCAGGCCTTGGTGATCTGCTCCCTTTGAACTCCAGTAGCTCTTTGTGTCTCTGTTGCTATCTTGGCACTTACCGTATTTTTAAAATTGTTTCTGCATGTGTCCTCTCTTCCTAGCCTGACTGTAAGCTCCTGGGGGCAGGGGTTGAATTTTAAGCCAGCGAGTGCCTTGTGCACAGTAGCTGCTCAATAAATGTTAGTGATGATCATCCTGCCTCAGGTAACTGGGGTAGCAGTCCTGCTTCCAAAATGATCGCGCATAGCACACAGCACAGGGAAAGGCAGGCTCAACGCCCCTCTGATGTGCACAGCAGTGGGTCCGTGCTCTCATCACCCGGCAGAATGCTCCGCAATGGCTCATCGAAGGAGTGGGTAAATGACTTCTCCATTCACACACTCACTGAAGGTTTTCTAGGCTGTGTGCTGGTTCTGCCTCCTTGATGTGCAGGGGATAACATCCCCACGAATTCAAACAGATACAGGGATTATCACATTAGGAACCGAGGAGCAAGACTGTGATGCAAAAGGAGGGGCTGGGACAGAATGCAGGGCACAGCCGTTCAGAAGATGCACTCCCCAGAGTGCTCGGGTCTCAGCAGTGTGTCCTGACCACAGGGTGAGGGGATAGGATGCATCCAACCCCAGCAGAGAGGCTGCAAAGGACAACCACTTGCTCCTTCACTGTCCTACTGAACCCCAATGCCCACAGTTTAAGGCACTGCTACCTACCTTCTCACCACCTTCCACTGCTTCTAGCACTTCCCCATGGACCCCGTGTTCTATTGCTCAAACAACAACGTATATTTACGCAATGATTGATTGATCTTCCCATTGTAATTATTCAAAGACAAGCTGACGGAAGCTCCGCCAATGAGAACAGCTGATCAATGAGATAACCAGCATTAGCGTACCAAGTTATAATTCCACTCCAAAGCAAAGAAGCTTGACATTTTAGTTAACCTGCACAATCTTATTGTCAATAAGTGCACAATTTACATTAGGCGCTTTGAAATGTTGAAAGTATCTCAGGTGTCCCCTACACAGATCAATAGGCATCTAGGGACCGCAGGCTACAAGCATCATAAAGCAGTCGGTTATACATTTATGGGTTTGAACTCTGTCTGTATAAAGAGAGTGACCAAAATTTGTAGCAGCATCTTATGACACAAGGGACGATTGAGAGAGGTCGTTGGGGAGGTGTCAGGAGACACAGGCCCTGTGGACATCGGCTAGGCCTTTACAGTTTGGGGTGGATGCACTATAATGGGTGGCCTTGGGCAAGTCAGTCTATTCCTACTAGTTTCCTGGTTGATAAGAGAGAACTAACAATCCCTGCCTCTCCGAATTTGGCATCAGGCCAGCTCTTCCTCACCCTGACAGTCAACCGACCTCTGGTGTTGGGAGACTGTTTCCTAAGTGATCCTTGAATCGCTTCTTCCTCTCTATCTGCTCTCCTCTACTGTACATAGTGCAGGATTTTAAGAGCAGCCTTGGCTAGAAATGGCCTCCCAAATGATTTTCCTGCCTTCTGCTTGTGCTCCCCAAATTTGTCCTGCGATTTCACAGCTGGAATACCACCCCAGGAGCTTGCCACTCTGCTTCATAACACCCTTCCCTGGCCCTCGCACCTAGAGAATGCCTCCCTGGCCCGGCACACCAGGCCCTCCCTGACCTGGCCCTGCCCACCTCGGCATGCTCATCTCCCATCAGGTCTCACCTGGAACTCTGCTCTCTGGTGCTCAGTTCCTGCCACATACCATCTGTTTACCACCCGCCCCCTTCCCTCCACTGGGGTGCCCGCCCCTTTCAGTCCAGAGAGGGCTTCTGTACCCCTGTGTTCCTGGCCCCACCGCACCTGGGACCCTCTCTCTCTCCTACCACGTCCCTGGCTCCCCCATTAGAAGGTGAGCACCTCAAGGGCAGGATTGGAGCTTACCCAGCTTTAGCCTTAAGCACCCAGGCTTGTGCCTAGGGCACTCAGTACTATATTTCTACCAGGTAACAAACACATAGGATTTCATGTGGCATGTGCTTGGCATCCCGTGCGTGTTAGTTGTTCTTTGCTGCTATGACTATTATCATAGAGAATCTCCATTCATTCCTGGTGGCATACCCACTGCAACCAGTTACCACCCTCACTTGTTATATAACAAAGTTTCATGGAATTGAACTCTTAATTGAATCTTAATTGAATTAAGATGGAATCTTAATTGAATTAATTGAATCTTAATAAAAGAGTTTGCCTTTAAAATTCAGGTTAGACGGGCTGTGGGTTGAAGTTCATCTCTACACGATTTCTTAGGAAGGATCGCCAAACAAAGTCATAGTGCAGAGGTAGCGGTTGACCCCATTCAAGAAAATAATCTACTCTCAAACACTTGAGCCACATGTTACTTCATCAACATCGCCTTTAAAAATGTTTTACTCTTGGCTGCCTTTCTCCACTTTCTGTAATGGTCCGGAGCTTGGACTTTCTAACCAGATTCAAATCCTGCCTAGCTTGGTGAGCTTAAGCAAGTTTGTAAGGTTTCTGTGTCTCAGTTTCCCCATCTGTAAAATAGGAGTAATAACAGTATATACCTCATAGCATGTTGGAGGATTAAATGAATTAAAACACAGAGTAGACTTGGAGCAATGCTGGGCACAGTTAGTGTTCAATAACTGCAGGCTTATTATTAGCCAGTAACTGCAGGCTCATACTCAACAACGATTGCATAGATGCCAGGTGGGTAGACGTGGTTTAATTTAATTTTAAAAACATCATTCAGAATTTTTGCATGATCTCCAGGAAAGCATAGATGTGAATGCGAAAAGAGCTGCATTTCAAACAAGTGGTCCCATTTGAATGATCTTGGGCTTATACACCTAGGTAGCTTTTGACCTTGAACAAGTAAAAGTTTAAAAAATACCTATTTGAGTTAACTAGGACGTCTTAAGTGATGCTGGAGATGGTCACTGATGGGGTGTGTGTGTGTGGGGGGGGCAGATGCCAGGACACAGCAGGTTTAGAAGTGAGAGAGTGGGAAAGAGGGCAGTTTCAAAGAGTGGACTTTCTTTCAAGAAGGTTGTCCAAGATGTTTCCAACGTGGAGGAATTACCCCTTCCTATCTCCTTGAAAGGGAGAACACACACTTTGTGAACAACTTATGTTATTATTAGCCTATTGGTACAATGGTTTAGCTCTTAGTTGTAGGTGTTTAAAAATAAAAGAACCTATTTTTTGAAAAGCGCTCTATAGATTCAGCTTTAAATTCAATTTGCTTTCCAGAAATTTTTCAAATTTTTCTATGACAAACTTTACATTTATCCATTGAGCAGGAGAAGCCTGATTCTGTTTCATTGGTTGCCAGCTGCCTAGCCCTAGGGTTTGAGAATTTGTAGTATTAACGATGCATATCAAATCAGTAAGTAAATCCTGGCAAGCCTTATTCTACTCTCTCTCATAGACCAGACTTTCTATTTCCTGTACACTCATATCTGAGCCCTTACTTTCATTATCCCTTAACTATGACACTGTTAGGGTTTCCTTGCAGATTCAAGTCTCTCCCATCTAAAAACATGTAAGTCAGTCAGTCAATCTGCCAACTAACCACTCTTCTCTGTTTATATCAGCAGTTCTCAACCTGTGGGTCACGACCCTTTGGGGGTCGAATGACCCTTTCACAGGGGTCGCCTAAATACATCCTGCATATCAGATATTTATATTACGATTCATAACAGTAGCAACATTACAGTTGTGAAGTAGCAACGAAAATAATTTTATGGTTGGGGTCACCACAACATGAGGAACTGTATTAAAGGGTCATGGCATTAGAAAGGTTGAGAACCATGGTCTATATGTTCCACCCCAGCTACTACCCCATCTATCCTTCCCTCCCAGCCAAAGGGCTTAAAAGAGGATCCCACATATGCTCACTTTCTCACCTTCCATGTACCCTTCAGCCACACAATGGGGTTTTCGCTCCATTCTCCACTGAGAGGGCTCTCTCTAAGGCCACCAAATAGACCTGCATTCTTAAATGGAATTCACTTCCCAATCCTTCTCCTTCTTCATTGCTTTGCAATATTTGAATCTGATGTCACTGTTGGGTACATTCTAGAGCCCTCAGGTGAGGTGTATAGAGGTAGAAAAAAGCTTGAGCACCTTGGTTATTATCCAGTGGCTTCATTTTAAAGATAAGAAAATGAAGGTCCAGAGAAGTGAGTTGACCTGTATTAGTCAGTTATTGGTGCAATAATGCTGTATAACAAACCACCCCAAATTCACTGGCAAACATTGATTTTTCTTATAGTCTGTGAGTAGCTCTATTCTAGGCTGTGAGTGGGGCTTAGATCTGCTCCAGAGGTGTTTGCAATGGGGCCCAGGCTGAAGAGGCTACTTCATAGATATAGTTCCTAGGAATGTAAGAAATGCAAGAGGAGTGAGCAATGTCTCTTGAGGCCTCAGCCTGAAAATGGCTTGATGTCACTTCTGCCCATATTACTTTGATTAAGGCAAGTCACATGCCCACGCCTAACATTAATGGGGATGGGGTGGGGTCAGGGAAAAGACTTCCCCTACTGTAGTGGGAGGCACTTCAAACTCACAGAACAAAAGGGTGGTGATGTGGAATGTAGACACAGGGAGGACATTGGCTAAGAGCAGTGATTCAGTCTACCACAGGCTCCAAGATGACACATCTGGGTTCTGATCTCTGGCAAAGCAGAAAGAGGCCATGGATGAGAATACAAGACAAAACAAGAAGCAATAATAAAAACAAAGAACAAGTGAACTAAAACTTGAGGCTAATGGACATCTGGATTTTTATTGTAAATGAAAACAATGATCTCTGATAAAAGTACAGACACCTATGAAGCATTTGCCAGCTGAGACGCTGACGTGGTGGGTCATGGTGGGTCTTGACCGTAGAGTGAGAACTAGCTTCTAGAATGCTAAAAGCAAGGGCTTGAGCTCAGTGTAGGGACTCAGCCTGGAGATGTACCCAGAATTTCTAGCCGAATAAGCAATGGAGGTCAGGGGCTGACTGATGATGGTCTAGTGTGTACTCTGAGAAGAGCAAATATTGATCCAGGAGATGGGGTGTGGAAAGGAGAAGCTGCTACCTGAAGGACCCAAATCCAGTCTGGAGAAGCAAAATTGAGGGGAAGCATTTCTGAGGCTCAGAAGACAAGAAATAGACCTTTGGATTCTGGAAAAAAGCCTGAATGCAGAAAGTAGTGTGTGCACCATATCCTGAACGGCAACAACCAGGGGGCATCCTTGCAGATGGTGAGCTGCATCATTTAAGACAAATTCATTGTTCTACACTGCGCAGTAAATTTATGGCTGCTGCTATGCCAAGAAATGGCTGTGGATGTAAAGACAAATAGCTTCAGAATTCTTTAAATATTCTCATGGATGCTAGAACCCTACTGGGTTCTTGAAGAGAAAATAGGTTTTAGGTTTGTGTCTTGCCCTTCTGGAAACTACCCCTGGGTGCTTGCTACAAGAAGAAAGGGTGACACCCAGCACCACAATGGCTGCTGCGCAGGGTGAAACGAACCTTGGCTTTCAAACGGAGAAAGTGATTTCATCTCCCTTCCATGCTCCCCTATCGTATACGTTTATACCCTCTCCTCTACTGAGTGCGAACAGGGAAGTGCTCTTGCAATCCAAAATCAGCCACAGCATTTCATTTCCTTTTCTCTATAAAAAGGCTGTGCTGACTACACTAGAATCTAGCTTAGTTAGTGTAATAAAAATAAAGAGCCAAAAAGCCCCCCAAAAGCCCAACAGACAAAAGAAAAAACAAAGCACAACCTTGAGAGTGAGTCAGGAAATGAAATGCTTTTGAAACTGTGTCTTCTTTCATTAGGGTTATTTTCTTCCCATCCCCGCTCCTCTGACTCCAGAGGTCAGCGAGAACCCTCCCCACCCACACACGCATGCAGATTATTCTCTTAGGGCTGCTGACAGCTCTGATGGCATCTTTCCTGGGTTGAATAAGTGTCCCCTCTAAAAATTCATGTCCACTCAGCACCTCAGCACGTGCCTTACTTGGGAAAAGGGTCTTTGCAGATATAACCAAGTTAAGATGAGTTCATACTGGTTTAGCGTGGGCTGTGATCCATGACCGAGGTCCTTATAAGAAGGAAGTGTGGACATAGAGACACACGAAGTAAAGATGGTTTGAAGATATACACACACAGGGAGAACACCATGTGACGATGGAGGCAGAGACTGGAGGGATAAGGCTGCAAGCCAGGAGCACCAGGACTGCTAGCAACAACCAGAATCTAGGAAGAGTGAGGAAGGCTCTTCCTCTAGAACCCCTGAGAGAGAGCATGGCCCTACAGTCACCCTGATGTCAGACTTTTGGCCCCCAGAACTGTGAAAGAATCAACTTCTGTTGTAAGCCCCCAGCTTGTTACGGCAGCCCTAGGACATGGCTGCGGTCTCCTTCCTTTCATGAGCCTTGCTGAGCCAGGACAGGCCCATCCAAGGCCTCGCTAGAGGTTCAGGTCTTCAGTCAGACAGCCCCGGCCTGGGCTGCAGCCTGGCCACTGAGCAGGGGGCCAGTCCCTGGGGCTGGTTTCTAAGTCTCATTTCCCCATCTATATAACAGACATAACAAGGATGCTGATGGAGATCAGAAGCCACAATGTTTATAATGTGTTGGTATACTGCCTGACCCAAAGCAAGTGCTTAGTAGATGTTAGCTATTATGAGCCATATGGTTTCCTGAAGGCTTTAAGCTCATTTTTCACCCAAGTTTGAAGTTTCCCAGATTTTACTTTTCCAGTAAAGCCAAGTAGATCCTATGCGTTCTCCGGTGATATATGATGGCACCTGGCACCGTGCCTGGCACTGAGCAGGCACTGAATACATCTTTATGAAGTGAAAAATGGCACAACTACATCTTGTTTCAAGACCTCATCACAGGAGGAAGCAGCTTACAGACTTCACAAGGCTTAGTAACCAGCTTGAAGAACCAAAGGTGAAACTCTGGAAGAACGATGCACTTTAATTAAATTTGTTCACACTGGGGCACAAGTGACGATGTAGCCAGCCTCCAAAACGTCCCCTAAATGACCCCTGTGACCCTCTCCCACTGTACCAGGGCCACTCAGGTTACCGGTAGGATAACGCGTCGTGACAGTGTACCACTTCACCGTGAGGTTATAAATGACTGAGCCCTCTGAAACCTAATCTTGGCCTCTCCCTTGGACTGCTTGCTTAGGGAAGCCTCCTGTCCTGCTGAGTAGCCCTGCAGAGAGACCCACATAGTGACGCCTGCTAACAACGTAAGTGGGCATGGAAGCGGATTCTCAGGCTCTGGCAAGCCTTAGATCATTGCAGCCCCAACTGAAAGCTTCACTGTAACCTCAGGGGAGACCCTGAGCCTCAACCACCCAGCTAATCTGCTTCCAGATTCCTGACCCTTGGAAGCTGTGTGCAATAAGAACTGTCTGTTGTTTTAAGCCACTTCAGCTTTAGAGTAATTTGTTACACAGCGATAGATAACTAGTGCAGGTGATGAGAGAGGAATGGTCAGGATGAGCCAGGACTAGGACAAGGGACAGCAATCATACGAAGGATTGTAAGGTTCAGAAGGCAGGCAAGAGGCCAAATGCAGATGGGTTGGCCAAGGGGCAAGCTGGGCAGGTTCCGTGTGTCTGTACATCTGGTCCAGGGCCCAGGCGGGTGAGAATCAGAACCAACCACATCGGTGAGCAAAGGGCACGGAGACTCTTGGTGATCTTAGACTGGAGCTGTTGCCTTTGGACCTTGTTTTATGCAATTTCCAGGTGGACCTGTAGCTAAGAGGCCAGGAGTGAACTTGGCAAGAATCAGGTCAACACAAAGATTTCAGGATTATAGCAACAAAAAAGATGCAATGGGATTTTAAATATTTTTGAAATGCTCACAATCATCTTTTGTTATTTTGATTGCCTAAGCTCTTTAAGTCATCTGCCAGGCTGGGAGATAGAACCAGGTTTCCCAGGCCTGTTCCAGGCTACTGGGCAGGTCACAGTGCAATAGAAAGACAGAGATACTGACCAGGTTTATGAAGATATAACCAAATCCAATTGACAAATATTTTTTTAATACCCACTAGGCTAGATACAGAGGAACTTGGAATCACTCTGTGCCCCCACTATAAGGACCCAATGCCCTGAGTACCAACCTTGGCTACTAAGAGATCTAGCAACTCAGTGCAGGCCAGACCTCCACTGTAAGCTTACTGTCCTTGTTTCAAGTCTCAGGGTCCTGCTGACTCATTAGCTAATCTGATCAATTAATTTGAACCCAGGGGATAACAGAGTCCTGTGAACGGCATCTGTCTTTTCACAGGGCCTTCAGAGTCGCCAGCCCACAGAAGTGAGCAAAGGAGAGCTTTCTGCTCTCCTGCCTTGTAGATAGGTTTGGTTCTAGGCAACTTGCTGCTCTGCAAATGTAAAATGAGACACCGTACAGGGAACTAGCCAAGAGCACAGACTCTAGAACCAGACAGCCTGGGGTCAAATGTCAGCTCTGCTATCTACTTGCTGTGTGACCTTGGGCAAGTTACTTAGTATCTCTGAGCCTCTGCAAAATGAAGATGAGCATAGCAGCACATTCTGTGTGGGGAGGAATAAACGAGCTAACATGTGGGGGGCACTGAGAGCAGCCCCCGGCCCCTGCAAAATGTTCAGTAACTGTTCGATATTCTTAAGAAGCAGATAGAGGCGTACTGATAGCAAACAGGTCATTGCCCACTCTGTGCCAGGCACTGTGCACTCTCAGGGCTCAAACTGTCATTGGGGTTCACCCGAGGCAGATATCTCTTTCACAACAATATCTTAAGGGTTCTTTAAGGCCTTCATGAAAACAAAAGGATTAACTACAGATGACGAAGCCCTCATGATGGAAACAGAACCAGGTCCAGTAAATAATGAACTTAGGCAGGATTATATCCCTACAAATAACACTCCAATTCTCCTCTTCTTCATTGGCAATCCCTCTGCATTAGGGAATCGGTGGCCAAGGAAACATCTCCATGTGCCCAGGACAGTCTGGGTGGGCCCCTGGAGAAACCGGAAGGATAATTAGGACTCGCCAGGTGGAGAAAGAGAGTGGACACATCAGGCAGGGAACAGAGTGTACTGGGAGAGGGTGAGGTAAGCAGGCATCTGGGGTGTAAGATTTAAGGAGGCACTTATGCTCAGGGTCATACAAGAGCAGGGGTGGCACTAGCACCTCCTTGAGAGTAAGCGCTTCCTTAAATTTTGCACCTTTGATGTCTCCCATGCCTCTTCTTCGACTTGGCCTGGAGAAGAGCGTGGGTTTAAAAGCCGGGGAGGGTGAAATAAACTGACATAACTATAAACGTGCAGGTCCTGCAAGATTGCTGGGGTCTAAAGGCGGGGGACAGAGACCTCTAGGAGTCAGGCCAGGCCAGATCATCAAAGGCCCTACGGACCAAATAAAAGAGTTTACTGTTTGGTCTAAAAGTGACAGGGAGCCAATGAAGACTACTGAAGCAGAGACAACGATGCCCTGAGATAGAGCGATGCCAGTCAGAAGGAAAGAAAGAACCCACTCGAGAGGTTTTGAAGCAGAATTGACAGTCCTTGGGGATTGATTGCAGATGAGGATTGACAGAAAGAATAAAAGATAGCACAGCGGTTTCTAATCGGAGACCAATTTAGAAGCCATGGGAGTTACTAGGCAAAATAAGTACATGGAAGGCTGTTGTCGGGGTTTCCCCTTTTGTTTCCCATGGAATACACTCTCTGGGGGTCCAGATGGTGTCTACATTCTGTAGGTGTCGCTGAACTAAACTGAGTGACTTCCAGATCCCATCCCTTCGTCCTGCTCATTGGCTTCCAGGTGGCCTTATGGGTCAACGTCCTTTCCAAGGTGGCTGGGATCAGACCAACCTCCGGTTCTGGACCCGTGAGATCCCATGGCTCTGACTTGGCCCACATGACCTTGGTGGGGACCTGGAGAGGCACTGGGTGCCAGGCAAGGCCAGGCTGGCCTGGGGCTCTGGGGAGAGGGGGAATAGGAGGGAGCAGGTAACGGGGAATGAGGGTCTGTTGGGAAACTGGGAAGCTTGCGCTGCCTGGTGAAGAGAGCCTTTGGAGACACAATTTGAGATCAGAGTCAGCCAGAGAGTGGGCCGGAGGGTGGTGGATCTGCAGTGCAGCCCAGAAAGGCCGAGGTGGGCTGTGCTGGGGCATGAGGGAGGTGGCAGTGGCTTCCCAGTGGCCAAGCCCCGGGCAGGGGAAGTGCTGAGACCGCAGGGCAGCCTTTGAGGCGTATGTGGGGACTTACTTCCTCTGACTCAGGCATAACCTCACCCACTGACCTTGTGGTCAGCTAAAGCCCCCAGATCCTTTTCTATGAGCTTCAGTGCAGCAGGGTCTCACCCTCCTGCACTTGAGAAGTTTGGAAAATACCTGCTGTGCACGCATTTCCCCGCATCCTCGTAAAAATAAAGCAGGTGAAAAAGCAAATCTGAGCTCTTTGAAACATTAATTAAAGGCACCAGAGTTTCCTTATTTAACCGAGGGTTGCTCCCTCATTTGGGATTATTAGCAAAGCAAGACAGCCTTTGTTGTGCTTGACAAAGTGATTAATTCAGACTCTAGGTGAATTTTGGCTTTCTCAACATCTTTTGATGTGCTAAGATTCCCCAGGGAGGACAACACCATCAATTACTTAAACAAGCCATTACCTCCAGAGCACAATTATCAGGGAGGCCCAGTCTACTCATTGGCAGATGGAGAGATGGAGATGAGCTCTACTCTGGCCTGGACCCCTACCTGTCTAGGAGGAGCAAGCGTCCCTTCACTTGTCTCGTGAAGATGCTCCTGCTGACGGGGGGCGACCTAGTTATTTTCCTGCCTCTGCAAAAATGCATCTTGGGTGACTGTGTCACCGCAACCCAGAAGCTGCCTGTGGCTCTCCGAGGACAACTTCGTTCTCCAGGGCAGGGCTGTAGAACTCGGAGACGAGGCCGCAGAATCAAAATTCTTTTTTGAAAAGAATTTGTAAGAGATTCTTTGACTTGCTTTTTCCCTCTCCGGAGCCAAATTCTCCAGCTCCTGGGACAAGCTGGCTGAGGAGGGGCTTTGGAGATGCCGTGTCTGGGTTTAAATCCCCTGACATGGAAGGAATTCAAGAGGCTGCTTTTCATTTTTAAACATAAACATATGAAATGGCATTTAATATATTTGTATTTAAATGCATAAATTAAAATTATTATAATGCATTTAAACATATTTTATTTTATAATGTTTATTATGTATATGTTTTTAAATGCACTAAGCCATTACTCCCCCCATCTGGAAGAGAGTTTTTGGGGGCAGATTTGGGATCGCATTTATATATGTCACTTTTTTTCTGGTGGGGATTAGGGAAGTTTATTCTAGTTAAATTCAGTCAGATACTTTTAAAAAAATCTAGGAGTGTTTCATAAATATCAGTCACTTAACCCATTTTACGACATAATTCAATTGCCTTGATGTATTTTTAAAATAGAAAGATGAGTTGCATGCACATTAATATTGTGAAACTACTCTTTGCTCTACCCTCATCCTTCTTCTCTAATTCTCACGGGCATGAAAGCGAAAGGCATGCTCCCAGCCTCCCTCTGTGACCAGCCCTGCGACGGAGTGGCAGAGACTGGAGAACAGGCTAAGGCTAGCCTGGCTCTGGGCCTCACTCAGAGTCCCCTGCTTAACTACCCGCTCCAACAACATGCCGTTTACTGCTCATAGTCCCAGAACGTATCAGCTGGTTTTCTTGAGGCGGGATGGGCATTGGAAAGCACAGTGGGCTTAAGGCAGAGACAGAGTTTCCTCCCACACAATTGCCCCAGCCCAGCCCAGTACCTCCTGGACCACCAGCCTTTTCAACCCTCCACCCCCCCCCCACAACCCCCAGCGCCATCAGACAGCAATGGGTGATGCAGCCCTGTTTATCCCTCCAGCTTCAACACCTCTGTCCTCAGTTTAGTGGTTTTCTGGAGATTGATTCTCTTGGAAAGGTCCTATTTTTTGAAAACTGGCCTTGGGGAGAAATAATAAGCATAAGTACCGCTTTCCATTTTTTTGGATTCTATAAATCCCACCCAATAGTTGGACCGAAGAAGTGCTCTTAAGTGACTGACATACAAAATGTGCATTTCAACTGGCACGTTCTCAGGATGCTTCTTTGCTGCAAGGATCATAATGTAAATGCCGAATTAATTGCTTCTCATTAGCCATTGAATGTCTGTCTGATCCACTAGGTTCATGCTGTGTCCTGCAGCATTCCCGGAACCCAATGCCATGCCTGGCACACTGGAGATGGGCAATGAAAATGTGTTGTTCACATGATTCTCTTCATTGGTAACATGCCCATTAACGTCAGCTCTAACAGTGATAAAAAAAGTTCACTATTAGGACCTCTACCTCTTATGAGGGTAAACACCTATCAGAGTTTGGAATAAACCCAGTGTCAAATGCAGACCAGCTCTCTTTAGTTCTGAGAGAGGAAATACAAGACAATAGATTCATTTGCTCTAATTCTCCACATGAATGTTGAACAAGGACTGAATTGTCCTCATTCCCTGGCCTTGGTATTGAACTATCAGCGGAGACCTCGATAGAGCACATTTTAAAATGTGGCCGGGGGGGAGAAACAAGATGGCGGCATAGGGTAGACACCGCATATGCAGCTGTGAACAACTATTTCAGAAAAACCACGAAAAGAACACACGGACACCACTCGCACCCGCAGGACGGCTGGCTGAGTGTAAATCCTACAACCAGAGAAGAGTCTGAGACTCAGAGCAGCCGCGGAAGCAAAGTACAGAGGTACGGAGGCGCGCGCA